>JBAMJV010008479.1:0-35030 GCA_037951105.1 Echinarachnius parma
TTTTATCTTATATAAGACATATTTTTTATAAATAAATTTGTACTTTCAATGAATGACAATTTATTCAAAATTCACCTCCCTCCTCCCCCTGGCCCCAACACGAGGCCGTGTCCCACTGCTTGCCCCCCTCCCCAAACAACTGAAATCTTGCTGCCTCCACTGCATTTGGGACTTGATCTTAAAGGGATGCCTGTAAAGTTTCTAACTCCACGAAAATTACTTGGAGCTTCCTCGTTTCTCTTCTACCGCGTTATTTAGCTCCACAGCATTAATGAACGGTCATGAACCTCATAAACGTCATACAGTAATTTGTTGTAAAAGCTGACGCATATTTTCACTTTTTTAACCGGGAAAGCATTGTTCTTTTTCAATGAAACTTTCACACATCATTCGGACATATCTTACAATGATTTTGGTACAGGATTGAAGTCTCAAATGTCATTTTGAGCAAGATCTGACACTTTACAGATGCACCTTTTAACAGACGTACCTTCACTAACTGAGCACCAACAGGCGAGGTGCTGAACTGCCGAGCCTGCAAACAAAAAAAGGACAAAATTTATGTCATTAATATTTGTTTAAATCTTGATTTAGATGACGCTAGAAGAACCATCTTTCACAGAAAAAACAATAATTATACATTTCTATGAGTTTGTAATGTAAGTTAAACACACACAAAAAAAAAAATGAAAATTTATGGCACATAACTTTCTCAGGCACCAAAAGTCATCGCCGACAAAAACGCCAGTAATTTGAGTTCATCGATCATGATCACATCTTGGTCTATTTCACTAAATCTGTCAATCTGTCAATTTTGTGAAAATAACCACTCATAAGTAGTGCTGTAACTGACCTTGATGATCGGATCGGTTGATCTGATCGGCAAAATTTTATCGATGATAGAAATCGGATCGGAGATCGGATCGGATCGGATAAAAAAATTTAAAAAAATTTGTAATTGTTCCCAAAAAACACATTTTGGGAAAATAAATGAATACCAAAGCAACATATATCCATATGAATAAGCCCAAGGTAATCTTGTATGGGTATGCTTTCATTTCAAACTGATTACCTCTCCTTTTACAAAATTACTCGCGGCGATTCTGAAAGGTTACGCCAAATTAATCACATGGGACTGAGCTTAGTAACCTTTCAGAATCACTGCGAGTAATTTTGTAAAAGGAGAGGTAATCAGTTTGAAATGAAAGCATACCCATACAAGATTACCTTGGGCTTATTCAGATGGATATATGTTGCTTTGGTATTCATTTATTTTCCCAAAATATGTTTTTTGGGATCATTTTCCAAAGAAAAAAAATCTGCCGATCTGATCTTCCGATTTTTCTGCATGATCGGAAATCGGCAGAAACGATCCCGATCAGGCATGATCGGATCGGGATCGTATGCCGATCCGATGATCAGTTACAGCACTACTCATAAGCTAATGATATCAAGTTATCAACTCCTTTGATTGGACTCAGGGGAAAAATTACAATTTACTTTTAGTTTTAGGCCTTTTGGGGGGCTACTTTTCAAGCTTGCCTGCATGAAAATCACACTCCAGAATTTGATTTGCATTGAACCCAATGCAAATTTTCAGGGGCTCTTTAATGATTTTCGGGGGCTCTTTTTTGCATTTCGGGGGAGAATTTGCCCTGACTTGAGCCCCCGTGTAACCAATGCGTCCTAAAACACAGCGTTCAACTGTTGAACGGGCGGTATGCTGATCTCCAGCGTTTTCCACCTCCAAAATACATGATTCAATTGATAGATACCCAAATTTCGCAAAATAACCCAGAATTTGGACGGAAAGATGATCGCGATTTGTCGCTGAAAAAGCCAAATTTTGCGAGAAATACACAGCCCGCACGCATTACTCCTCACATGCGAGCGAGCACATGGGAGCGAGGTCAGTGGAGCGATACGAACACAATTATTGTGTACACTGGATTGCGCGCAGCACTAAATTGAATTATGGGATCGCCGATTAGCTTCCGGGGTCATCATTGCAGCGTGATCAGTTGGAATTTCAGCACGGATTTACCGTAAAAAATCATAAATTTTGGGTAATTTTTAGCAAATTATATTCAATGTGCCAAAAGTTTATTAAAGGTACTTTGGAGCGAAACAAATTCAAATAATGTTTTTGTTAAAGGTGATTTTTCACCTCGTCGCATATCTACGGTAACATTTTTTCACAGCGATTAGCGCTGATGAGTGATGGCATGGGAATGGCGTTACGTTTCCATATTATTAGGGTAGTGACATTACATGGACATCGGCAAGCATTTTACAAATTAAAAATGGAATAGATGGCAATGCCAATGGCCATGGCCATGCTAATCAATGTAAAAAATGCCATGGCGAGGCTCGACTGTCCTCGTCCTCGACATTTCAGTCAAATTCGAAACTTGAATCTGGATTCTTGAATTGAAGTTGAAGTTCAACCTACTCAATTGACAAATGCTATATAGTATCTAGGAAAAAATATAGATCACATGATACATCGATCAAAAGGAATCACGAAACCAACACAAAGCAGAGAATTATGCGACCAAAGTCTACAAAGACGAACAAAGTTTCCTTCAAGTTGACAGGGTAGTGTAGAGTCACCGATTTCGTACACACTCCCACCAACACCTCATCACGCTCCACGGAAAAGTCCAGTTAGTCAAAAGTATACAACTTCAAGCGTCTTCATTTATTTCAAAATCAAGCATAACTAAACATCTTTCGTTACATAAATTAATTTTATGTTAATATCATCATTATATACGATTATTTTGTAATTTTCTCACCACTGTCAGGCATCTGTGTGCGGCCATGATGGACTGTATAATTTGGCTGGGGACTGGCATGTGAAGAACGGGAGAGGGCAGCAGCACGATCAAAATCACAGAAATTATACAATAATTACAAATTAATTCGAGCTTAGTAGGGCATATGGAAGCAGCCCAGAAATGTGTGATATAATTGAAGAACTGGGGAAAGGGGGGCAAGGATTCATCTGAATTCGTATAAAAGGCAAAAATGGAAAGAGTTCCTTTTGCACCCCCCCCCCCCCCCCCCCCACCCCCACCATAAATTTTAGTTATTCAGCCTAACTCTAACCCTAACCCTAACTATATAACTTTTCCCCTCAACTTTATGGGGGTGCAAAAGGAACTCTTGCTCAAAATAATTTTCATCATAATAACCCTCGGCAAAAATGTTGTTGGGTAAAATTAGGATTCAGTAACCCCTCTTGCTGTTAACCGTCTTGGATTTGGAAGAGAAAAAATAATATTTATAAGTTGACATCTCAATTATCTACCAAAAATCCTATAATTTTGTCTAGGGGACATGCAGTGGCATAACAACATTATCAGGGGCACAATTCCTTTAGTTGTTATATTACGTTATTATGGACGGAGTTTCGGCTCACGGTTTTTGTTAATGATTGGGGAGATGTGTCCCGCCCCCCCCCCCCCCCCCCCCCCCCATCATCATCGGTGCTCCACGACACTGCATGGCGTTACATTCAGTATCCTTCCGTTTTTTCCAGACAACCCAATTACAAAATAATTATAAGTTCCCATCATACAGTTCCCTTTTTGTAAAATTGTCCATAGTACCGTGCATGATTTCGAAGTGGGGGCACTTCTCGAAGGAAAGAATTTGTGTACGATCCACAAAACTCGGTACCCTCCCCCTCCCCCCCCCCCCCCCCCCCCCCTCACACCTATTATAGAGCCAGTTCAGTTTGGGTATAGAGGGCGCTGCACAAAATAATTTGTTTGGGATAATGAAAAACTGAATGTAAAATTTGAAAGAGCATACAGTGTTAATGGCAGAATAAACTTTATTTGATCAAAATCGGTTCAGAAACGGCTGATAAATATTATAAAATATATCCAATCGTAATCTGGGGCCCAGATATATATTCAATGATTTTGTTTTTAATTAAGAAAATGCTTACACATTTTTAAAAATGTTCAAGAGGTTTTATAATAGTTGTTGATGATCTCTCTATTTAGTCAACAAAACCTCACATGCATACTTTTGTATGAAAAATGGTTGAAACCAATGCTTTTTTTAGAGAGTGCCCTCTTGTGTTTAAATTGCTCTTTTTGAATGATAACAGGCTTTCTACTTAGTCGTTTGTAATTTTCTATACCTTTCAAGCATGGTGGAGTTGTAACTATTAGTTTGTAGTGTTATTGTGCAGGTTCATGGTTACTATAAGTTCAGCCTTTATACCAAAACTTTACTACCCCTTTAAATAGATACATACATTATTTAACTATTATTATTGCAGAGTACAGGGGACTTACTCACTGACACATGCCCATGCACACTCCCACTAGGTCTCACACACACACACACACACACACACACACGCACACACACACACACACACACACACACACACACACACACACACACGCAATGGATGCATAACACACAACCAGACATCACTTATTATATGCCACCCATGAATAACAAGATCACTTTACTTGTAGGCTGTTGTAGAAATAACAAGACAACTGATATGAAAATTAGGCTCTAGGCCCACACGCATGCACACACACAAGCACCCATCCACCCCCCCCCCCCCCCCCCCCCCACACACACACACGCAAGCACAGGATAGCCTTATTGTATCTTAGTCAGCAAAATCCAATTCGTTATGGATGTCCTTTAATAATTATTATGATTTCTCTCAAGTGGTGAGTGAAACAACAAACGGAAGAGAAATACTGACTTTTTGGTCTAGATTTGTCTATGCCGTATTTCCCCCTTTTATTTAATCATCTTGTTTGAAATTCTTTACTGAAAAAAACAAGAATTTGTAGGCTATCATTGTATAAGGCCTTCACACACGCACACACCCATAGCCACCACCCACAAAATATATAAATACAAACACACCCACACTCACACAAAATATATATAACATTTTCAATATGTACATGTGTGTAGATTTACAACTTTCTTCCACCAAGTTTATTTTTCTTTATTCAAACTATAAAAAATGGCATCTTCATGAATCTATGATAAAAACTTTAGGATATACAACACAGAGTTCCAAACACTCAGTAGATCTATTGCAGCTCTCACATCATTGAAAGGGATCTAGTAATTCATTGTCCGAATCCACCAAACTTACCAAGTGGTCCTCTCATACCTCAATCGTTATATTCGTATTACCAATTAATAGAAGCATGGGACAGATTTGTTTTACAAATTTCCCTTTCATTAAAAGATATTTACGATTGAAGTATTCCGATTTTTAACTATCCACTGGATAGTCATTTATTTCTCTGACATATAGCATCCATTTATCATGACATTTTCACACAATGATTACTGGACATATCAGATTACAATAAAAAACATTTGATCAACCATATTTCATCACTTTTTGCACAAACCAACCCACCCACATGCGTTCTCTATACAGGGTGTCCCAGAAATAACGGAACGAGGTACTTGCCATTATAAAGAAACATACAGACTAGGTTGAAGGTTCACTGGATAGATAATCTTTTATAAGGAAATTTGATACCAACAACAGTAATTTTGGTCGAGTAGTTTTTGTTTTAGGGCGTCTTAAGTGACACCATGTCAGGGTCAACTTTTTGTCAATTTCTAGAAAGTCGGTGCCTGAAAAATAACAATTCATGCCCGTCATAGCATCAATGAGTGATCAATGCGAATACTTTTGTCCATACGGTGCATTCATGCCCCTTCGCATAGTCGACATCGGTTTTACAGCTGAATGCACATGGACAAAAAAATTCATATTGATCGCTACTTGGTCCTATGGCGGGCATGAATGGCTATTTATCAGGCACCGACTTTCTAGAAATTGACAAAAATTTGACCCTGATATGGTGTCACTTAAAGGGAGAGATCCACTTTTGCAAGCCAAAATTCAAAAGTTGCGAGGTTATTGTCTTATACGAAAGGAAATGTCATTTAATAGCATGCCTGAAAAAATTAGGGCTTGAAATCTCTTTTTCGTGGAGTTATAGACCTAAAACTGAATAAACTGAGGGACGTCGGTTAATTAGGTACATACGTATTTTCGGCCGGTGAGTAAGTTTGTACATAGATTTCACGGAGTGCTAGATCGGTATGCATGACCCCTACGTGACCCGCGCTAGCTACGTGACTCGCGCATAAGTACTAATATGTGAGCGTTTACCAAGCAAAATACCCAAACATCGCATAAACTGACTACATGTAATTATATATTCTTTCTTTTTGAGATCTTTTTCCGTGACATACGTTAACAAATGTCGGCTTCACAATACCTTTACGAGAATTAGTACTATATTGTTGTAATATTATGCTAAATCAGTTGAACTCCTTTATTGACCGATATATAGTTTAAATGGAGGGACGCATTCGTTTTTCATTCGTAGAATCCAAATTAGAGGGCTGTTCGCTCAGATTTTTTTTGTGCGTGTTACATTGATCCCCATCCGTCAACTGAAAGCTGTTTAGACGTTTTGTAAAAGTGGACCTGTCCCTTTAAGACGCCCTAAATCAAAAGATACTCGACCAAAATTACTATTCTTGGTATCAAATTTCCTTTCAAAAGATTATCTATCAAGTGAACCTAGTCTGTACGTTTCTTTATAATGGCATGTTCCCCGTTCCGTTATTTCTGGGCCACCCTGTATAGAGCCCAGTCCGAGGTTTTCTGTGACCACTCCTGAGGGGGTCAATGAATTGAAACATTTCTATAGATATCTAGATACTGAAGGCACTTCAGTGGTAAATTTATAACATTGATTTCTGAAAAGATAAACAGGCATATTGAAGTAAAAGGTACAGTCAAACCTGGTTATAATGACCACCTAAGGGAAACAAACACAAAAATGCCACAGTAGATTGACCACTAGGACAGGTTTGAAACTTTTACTGCACATGTATTGCTACACTAATGAAGATATCATTCAGAATGCTCAAATTTAAAGGGATAGTTGAGTATTGGTCAAACTTAACTTTAGTAACCAAAACCCGGGGGGGGGGGGGGGGGGGGGGGGCACTCATGTATATGTAAGACGGGTATGTGCCGCTTAAAAGAACCCCGTTTTCACACCCGATTGCCGCTCTAAAGATACCCGATTTTCAAAAATTGCCGCTCCATAGACCCCCGGAATGACTTGGCTAGGTAGTTAAGTAGCCTCAAGTCCATTATTCTTCTTCTAGTCAGCTCCTTGACAACCATTTGAGGGTTTCCGTAGGTCTTTGGTAGCTCCAAGTTCATGTATTTTGCCCGTATTTTGTAGTTTTAGTCTGCTCCTTAGTCCCATTAACTCCCGTTTCAGGGTTTTTGTAGCTCCAAAGACCCTATATTTTTTGCTTGTAGTCAGCTCTTAAGACCCCTATGTCAGATTTCCGTGCGGCACACCCCCGTCAAAAAATAATTTGAGTGCCCCCCCCGGGACCAAAACCAAAGTAATAGTTATAATTTCACCATGCTCGAAAAGGATACATAATTACAAACGACTAAGTAAAACCCCTGTTATCATTCAAAAAGAGCCGTTACAACTCAAGAGGGCGCTATTTAAAAAAACACTGGTTTTAGCCATTTTTTATACAAAATTATGCATTTAATGTTTTGTTAAAAAATAATGATTCAATAGAGATATCATCAACGACTTTTTAAAAACCTATTCAGATTTTTTTCCAAGTAGTCTTTAAGCATTTTAAATTTTTTTTATAAAAAGTCTAAATATCCCCCGGTGAAGAATCTTTTGAATAAAAACATAGGCCTACTTATGGATATTTCAGCCGTTTCTGAACCGATCAAATAAAGTTTATTCTGTCATTACAAGTTCTTTCAAATTTGACAGTCAGTTTTTCATTATCTCACAAAAAAATATCGGGGGGCAATTCGGGAAATACCAATACTCAACGGTACCTTTAAAACAATTAAAAATAACTCAGCAACAGCAACTAAAAACCAGTCCCATACTGACGATTTTCATGGCGAATCGCAACGATTTGACGTTCGTTGAGAAAATCGCTTAGGTCTTGTTGCATCGTATTACATCGTATCGGTTCTTCCCCAAAACCATGTGCGTAGATCTGTCATTGATACCCATTCAACTGGGGGGATGATCTATTCATTCATCCCCCCTGATGAATAGGTATTACGTAAGTCGCTACGCCCATGCCCAAAACCGTGGCTAAATCAAGTCGATTCGTTCTAGTAAATCGTTGCGAGTCGCCGTGAAAATCTTCAGTATGGGACTGGCATTTAGCAAGTATTTCTTTCAGTTGAAATGGATAATTATATCATTATAACACAATTTGACACGTATAAAACTTGAGTTGATATCAACATATTTAAAGTTTCCATGGTAGCCGCTACAATGACCTGACATAATAACCAATCTTTAGTTATGCACTCAGAGAGTCATGTGAAGCATTAGATGCATACAAAAATAGCAAGGTATATACTCGAATAATTCTAATTAGTTTGGCACCTAGAAAATGACAGTACTGGGAAATATCCCACCTACAAAAAACGAAAAAACATGCTGCCTTGTTTCACCAACCATGTGAAAGAATATAATACATGCATCATTATCTGTTATTGTAAATATTTGGACACAAACTGTGTTGAAATGGAATATTTGAGCAATAAAATGTTCATTATAATTATCATCATACTTGTACATACTTTTAGTTCTTTATACCAAAGATAAGCTGTGAAAATGAGCATTGTCCTGTATGACAAACGTCCCACTTGAGCACATTCTTATCTAGTTCTCAAGTTGGATACATGTAATACCCTTGACGTACCTGTTGAAAAATAAAATTCCTTAGCCTACATATAAATCTGATTAAGAAAAAAGAAGAAGACATTTGCCAAGTAGATCTTGAAAACAACCAAGCATAATTAATTAATTTTATCTTTTATCTTTTTCACATCATTTTTTCCCAGCAATAACATTTTGTGTTTGGGCAAGTAAAGTAACAAAAATACAAAATTGTGCAAAGGCTTGGACTTGGACTATCCTCAGGTCTGTAAACCTTATCAAATTTAAACCAAATTTATAGTCATCTTAAGATCCTCTTGTTTTACGCTATTTCAATTCCTTTTTCGAATGAACCTTCATGTGTGAGTATAGCCCAGCAGATTGTGCAAATGCCTTGTCACAAATAGCGCACTTGTGTGGCTTTTCTCCTGTGTGTCGTCGCATGTGATCATTTAACGTTTTCTGTCGCGCAAAATCCTTATGGCACACTTTGCAGGCAAAAGGTTTCTCACCCGTGTGCGTTCTCTCATGCAGCCTAAGATTGGCGATTTTTCCAAACCGCTTACCACAATTAGCACACTGGAATTCATAATTGCCTGTGTGCCTCGCCATGTGTGCTCTGAGCTGCCCGGGGGAAGTATATGCTTTGGGACAAACGGTGCATTTGTAACTCCTGGACCGTTTGTATCCCTCGTGTACCCTCATGTGGCTGTAGAGACTGGCATAGTGCCACAGTCCTTTGCCACAGATATGGCAGGTGTGCTTTGGATTGTCAGCATGATACCCGTCAACGTGCCCCTGCAGAAGACACTTGTATTTGAAAGTTTTGTTGCAGATAGTACACGGGAATATATTAGGCGTTCTGAAGTGTGTCTTTCTGTGCGTGACACAAGCTGACACCGTGGAGAAGATCCTCCCGCACTCGGAACACATCTTTCGCCTCTGTTCACAACCATGCGTACGGAATGATTTCGGATCCTTGAAAACTTCACCACATTGGTAGCACTGGATCTCTTTCTTCACTCTCCTTATATTTGGTTCGCATCTATTTCTTTCTTTCCTACTTTGCACTGTTTCCACCATGTCATGGTGGACATTTTTGTGCCGCTCAAGTTCCTTTGGTCGCCTGAAACCTTTTTCACAAACTTCACATTTCAGAGGATATACTCCAGTATGTATCATCACATGTTCTTTTACATGAATTCTCAGACGAAATGCTTTGCCACAATATGAACAAACATGGGGCTTTTTAACAAATTTCTCATTCTCTTTGGAAGATTTCCTATTCTGGTCGTGGTGACGTTTTGTGTGTTCATTGAGGAATCTAGCTCTTAGAAATCCTTGATTGCACACTTTGCATCTCAGAGGGTATAATCCTGTATGAACTATCAAGTGTTCCTTCAAATGACTGGTGGTAAGGAATCCTTTGCCACATTTGTTACAAACATGACATCGATTTTCTTCTTTCCCCCTCCTCACTGCCCTTGGCTTGTATCCATCTTCACAAACATAACTGGTTTGTCCAGTATCATCCGCCTCACTATGTTGGTGTGGTGTAGTCTGTTGCTGTAACTCGGAATTGGGTTTGTTGCTTTGGGGTTTTTCCCTTTGCTTTACACTTTCTAGCTTGTTATCCTTGTCCTGTACTGCAGTAACATCATTGGAATCTCTGGGATCATCCAACACATCATTCTGACCTGGTCTCTCTTGCTGCTGTGCACTGGAACCTGTTTCTATGCTTTGCATAGCTTCCTTCGTTGCATGGCATCTCTGTCTGTGCAAATTGAGTTCTTTTGGTCGCCTGCAACCTTTGTCACAAACTTCACATTTCAAAGGATATACTCCAGTATGTATCATCACATGTTCTTTTACATGAATTCTCAGACGAAATGCTTTGCCACAATATGAACAAACATGGGGCTTTTTGAAAAATGTCTTATTCTCTTTGGAAGATTCTCTATTCTGGTCATAGTTATCATCAGTATGAACTGTTAGATGTTCCTTCAGATGACCGCTTGTTGGGAATTCTTTACCACATTTGTCACAGACATTTTCTCGTTTCCCTTGATCCTCGTTTGTACCTCCCCTTGGCATGCATCCATTTTCCTGTACTTCTTCAGTGGGATGTAATGATTTTATATGAAGGATAAGCGATCCAGGTTGTCGATAGCCTTTATTACACACTCTACATCTTAGAGGAAAATCTCCTGAATGTGACATCAAGTGTTTCTGCAAATGAACCTTCTGATGAAATTCACTTCCACATTTTTCACAGACATGAGATCTTGTCCTTTCGTTCCTCTCCTTTTTATTTTCCCGTGATTGAATACTTTCGTCCAATTGTTTGTTATTCTTGGCTTTTCTGGACGATCGTTTTGGACACCCTATTTCTACAACTTCAAACTTTATTCTATTTTCCTGTACATCAGAAACATTACTGGTTTGTATATGAGCATCCACCTCGTTTAAACAAGTTGGTGAGGTTTCTATGAATGAACTGGAAGCAGCTTGTTTGATTTGGGTTGTTTCCCTTTGCCTTACACATAATGGCTCATACCCATTTCTCTGTACTTCAGTAACATCATTGGTAGCACCAATGTCATCCAGCTTGTTATTTTGACCAGGTGTTTCTTCTTGCTGTGATCTGGCTGTACATTCAGTGCTTTGGGTTTGTTCCCTTTGCATTACACTTTTCTTGTTACCCTTGTCCTGAACTGCAGTAAAAACATCATTGGAATCTCCGAGATCATTGAACACATCATTCTGATCTGGTGTTTCTTGTTGCTGTGCACTTGAACCTGTTTCTTTGCTTTTCATAGCTTCCTTCGTTGCATGGCATCTCTGTCTGTGCAATTTGAGTTCGTTTGGTCGCCTGAAACCTTTGTCACAAACTTCACATTTCCGAGGATATACTCCAGTATGTATTATCACATGTTCTTTTAGATGAATTCTCAGACGAAATGATCTGCCACAATATGGACAAACATGTGGCCTTTTGACAACTTTCTTGACCTCTTTGGAAGATTTCCCATTCTGGTCGTGGTGACATTTTGTGTGTTCATTGAGGAATCTAGCTCTTAGAAATCCTTGATTGCACACTTTGCATCTCAGGGGGTATAATCCTGTATGAACTATCAAGTGTTCCTTTAAACGACCCGTTGTAAGGAATCCTTTGCCACATTTGTTACAAACATGACATCGTTTTTCTTCTTTCCCCCTCCTCACTACCCTTGGCTTGTATCCATCTTCACAAACATAACTGGTTTGTCCAGTAACATCAGCAGCACTATGTTGGTGTGGTGTTTTCTGTTGCTGTAACTCGGAATTGGGTTTGTTGCTTTGGGGTTTTTCCCTTTGCTTTACACTTTTCTTGTTACCCTTGTCCTGTTCTGCATTATAAATATCATTGGAATCTCTGGGATCATCAAACACATCATTCTGATCTAGTGTTTCTTGTTGCTGTGCACTGGAACATGCTTCTTTGCTTTGCATAGCTTCCTTCATTGCATGGCATCTCTGTCTGTGCAATTTGAGTTCTTTTGGTCGCCTGAAACCTTTTTCACAAACTTCACATTTCAGAGGATATACTCCAGTATGTATCATCACATGTTCTTTTAGATGAATTCTCAGACAAAATGCCTTGCCACAGTACTGACAAATATGTGGCTTTTTGACAGCTTTCTTATTCTCTCTGGAAGATTCCCCATTCTGGTCGTGGTGACGTTTTGTGTGTTCATTGAGGAATCTAGCTCTTAGAAATCCTTGATTGCACACTTTGCATCTCAGAGGGTATAATCCTGTATGAACTATCAAGTGTTCCTTCAAATGACTGGTGGTAAGGAATCCTTTGCCACATTTGTTACAAACATGACATCGATTTTCTTCTTTCCCCCTCCTCACTGCCCTTGGCTTGTATCCATCTTCACAAACATAACTGGTTTGTCCAGTATCATCCGCCTCACTATGTTGGTGTGGTGTAGTCTGTTGCTGTAACTCAGAATTGGGTTTGTTGCTTTGGGGTTTTCCCCTTTGCTTTACACTTTCTAGCTTGTTACCCTTGTCCTGTACTGCAGTAACATCATTGGAATCTCTGGGATCATCAAACACATCATTCTGACCTGGTCTCTCTTGTTGCTGTGCACTTGAACCTGTTTCTTTGCTTTGCATAGCTTCCTTCGTTGCACGGCATCTCTGTCTGTGCAATTTGAGTTCTTTTGGTCGCCTGCAACCTTTGTCACAAACTTCACATTTCAAAGGATATACACCAGTATGTATCATCACATGTTCTTTTACATGAATTCTCAGACGAAATGCTTTGCCACAATATGAACAAACATGGGGCTTTTTGACAAATTTCTTATTCTCTTTGGAAGATTCTCTATTCTGGTCATGGTTATCATCAGTATGAACTGTTAGATGTTCCTTCAGATGACCGCTTGTTGGGAATTCTTTACCACATTTGTCACAGACATTTTCTCGTTTCCCTTGATCCTCGTTTGTACCTCCCCTTGGCATGCATCCATTTTCCTGTAATTCTTCAGTGGGATGTAATGATTTCATATGAAGGATAAGCGATCCAGGTTGTCGATAGCCTTTATTACACACTCTACATCTTAGAGGAAAATCTCCTGAATGTGACATCAAGTGTTTCTGCAAATGAACCTTCTGATGAAATTCACTTCCACATTTTTCACAGACATGAGATCTTGTCCTTTCGTTCCTCTCCTTTTTATCCTCCCGTGATTTAATACTTTCGTCCAAATGTTTGTTATTCTTGGCTTCTCTGGAAGATCTTTCTGGAGAACCAATTTCTGCATCTCCAAACTTGATTGCAATCTTTTCAGGTCTAATTTCTCTGTTATCCTTCAAACAGTCGGTCAATTTGGTCACTGCAGCCTGTCTTTTATTGTTTCTAATGGATGTTTCATTTTTATCTCTAGGTACACTTTTGTTAAACTCAGCTTCTATTAGATCTCGGTTACTGTAATTAATATATAATCTCTGATCCTTGCGAACATCATGTAATCTTAAATATGGAGACCATTGCATATTGCTATTCATACCATCCTGATAGAAAGGTGAAGAACTTAGCTGAGAAGCCTTCAGGACATCATCACGATCATAGTGACGAGTTTTTCCAGTATAGCAGCCAGTCACACTGGTTGTCTGACTGCCCTCCTTACAACCTGAGAGGGTATAAGAAGGTGATGAACTTTGCTGAGAAGCCTTCATGAAATCATCCAGATCACAGTACCCAGTTCTCCCAGTTTGGCAGCCTGTCACACTAGTTGACTGCCTGGTTTCCTTTGCATCCAGGTTGGTAAAGGTAACATGATCATCAGACTGCCTCTCAAAGCTTTGGTCACACGTCACCCTCTTTTCTCCAAGCTGCTCATCTGCATCTGTCCTGCCCTCATACAATTCTTCTCCCGGATCATCTACAGCATGATAAAAAAAGAACATCAACACATTTTATCACTGATTCATCAGCCTACCTACTAGGAAAACATGGAAAAGTGAACATTTATTTTTTTTACCAACAAAAATATTTCAGTTAAATATTGAAAACATTGTTAAGAACCCTATTAATTCGAACCTGTAGAGCAGCCAACATTGCCTTATTGTTATGATGGACCTTTGACTGCAGATTTTAAGAAAATGCCTCCTCCACTGCACAGTCATTGATATCAGATGTTCATTAATTTTTCAAACTCAACTGTCATGGCAATCAGTCAACCACATCTTGAGATATCACAATTACAAGCTATCTTTACAGTGCCAAGACCTTGAACTTTTACCTCACGACCCCATATCTAATCAGTTTGTAAGCTCCCCAAGATATCATGTACCATATTTCTTGGTAATATGTCAACTGGTTCTTGATATAAATTGCAATTACAAGCTATTTGTGCATATTATAATGAGACCTATAGGTCCTATATGTAGCTAGCTGTGACCGTAACATTTGACCTTAACATGCCCTAAATCTTCAGTTAATTAGCACCCAAATACAGGTACCAAGATTTATGGTATAAATATTCTGTTTTTTCTGGTTCGTGAGATATGCTTACAAGTTTATTTTTACATATAATGAGCCATGTGACCTTTGACCTTGACCTTGATTAGATCATCATTCCTGATATGTGAGTCCAAACGGTTATCCGTCCGCTATCCGATCGTGAGGTCGGTTACCGGATTCAAATTCTCGGATATGGTAGAGCCAAATTTAGAAGAATCATTTGTGATGAGATATCCGAAGGCTTTCATCTTGACAGCGGTTTGTAGACTAACATGGCACTGCCCTGCTGATTCCAATTAAAAAAACGGACGGATATCGGATATCCGGAAAAAAAAAAAAAAAACTTGTTTTTTCTCGGTTACCTGTTCGGTTAAAGTTTTTGCCGTCGGTTAACCGGTTGTCAAAATACCTGACTTACTACATTTGATATGTCAACCCCTTCTCAATATATCGCAAGAACAAAAACAGGTTGAACGGATGAACAGAGGGACAACCTGAAAACACAATGCCTCCGGCCACTCTGAAAACTTTCTTGGTGGAGGCAAGCCCTAAACTTTGAAATTTACGGGACTCCTATTCTGCTTAATATACACATTGCTTCGCCTTCTTACAAGAGCTTAGGGCATAATCTAAAGAAACGACACATTAACCAAGTTGTGTAAGTTCAGAAAAACCTTCAATAAAACACTTTCAAGTTATTTTGTACTTGATGATACGTAATGAACGAATTTCTCCTCTTAGAGATAGATCTAGAAAGTTCCTATTGCTAATCTGAAAATGTTAAATCACCTTCATCACTTCCATGACCGTGATCAGACGATGAGTATCCCTGACCCTGGTATCCATTGTCCTGATGAGGAAGGTTACCATCTCTACCATCCAGGATGACAATCCCACAGGCTCTCATGGCAGCTTCCACTGCGCTCTGTATCGCGTCTCCTTCACTCCCATAGTCTGCATCACTCCCATAGTCTGCATCCATACTGTCCATGAATGTTCAATGATGGACTCTACTTGAACATGAATATCTGTGATGAGTTCTTGTTGATAAGACCGTCATGCCCAGACAACCAATTCATCCGATGGCTATTCAGGTTCTTTCGTTGTCAAAGCTCATGTGGTATTCCTCCACTCTTGAAGAGCAGAACTTCAAAACCTACAGCATGGGAATTCAAAGAGAAAAAATATAAAAAGTTATACTCTGGAACTAATTTTCTATTCTACCTTTATCAAACACGCACTCTGGAAGTATTTTTGAAGGGAGGACTTCAGAATGATTTTCTGCTCATGAGTTGTCATTCGTTGGAGGCATTAAATCACTCATATTTGTATGCTCATGGGAAGGTACATCTTTTCTTTTCTTTTTATTTTATGTCAGGCTCATTTTTTTTTTTTTTTTCACAAATTTTTTTTGCAAAAATGGGGGCGCGGTTAATACACAGGTGCGGTTTATACACAGGTGCGGTTTATACACCGGCAAATACGGTACATGTAGCACACTTGGTGAGTACTTTGGCAAGAAACCCTTAGACGGGGGAGTAGTGACCTGCTATAAAGTCTCTGCTGGGGACCAGCTAGGGGGCAGAGCTTCCGTTAATATCAGAATTAGCTGTTTAGAACATATATATTGTTAAGATTATAAGTGGACGTTGCAAGCACCTTGATGGAAGTCATGGAACCTTGAATGGAATCAGTCAAGGGATACCTAATATTGGGAATGTTAATGGGGGTCCAGGGGGCGGAGCCCCTGGAAGCTTTTGAATTTTCGATATATATGTTTTTCATGATTTTTTTTTTAATGTTTTTTTTTAATGTTTTATTTTTTATGTTTTTCATGATTATATAAAACGGCTCCGGTAAATTTAGTAACGTGATTGGTTAAATTCTATCAAATTGTATTTTATGAGTAAGCTTTTTACCAATTCAAAATATCACTCTTTCCTAATCAAACCTAGCTGTGAAGATGAAGCTAGATCGACAAATCTATCGCTTTCATGGCCTTTTTGACATTATTATTGTTATTTTCACTGTCGGCATTCTAGCGATAGACGCGACCGATACGCGGTGCCTTAAGAGGCAAGAACACCGTAGCTCTACAGTAAAAGTTACGGAAAATCATTTTTTTTTTGCACATAAAACACAACATATTTAGTATTTTGAGCGACATTTGTAGCCCTATCAATACATTTAGGGCTGTTATAATACTTTAACTCACCGATCTCGTGTGTCACTATACATGTCATTCTATAATTACGGCGAATTGTGAGATTTTCCACAATTTTCCATCACTCTTCGTCGGTCTTTCGCCGTTCAAACTGCCGTTATCGTACACAGATGCAATAATTACGGTATCGCTAGCGTGCACACAAAAAAAAAAAAAAAAAAAAAAACGACGCAAAATTAAAATGAGTTATTTGACTTGACAAACTGTTACCGCTACATTTTTAGCAAATAATTGTGGGCCAGTGATTCCAATAATTATTCGGTAGCGGTAACAGTTTGTCAAGTCAAATAACTCATTTAAATTTTGCGTCGTTTTTTTTTTTTTTTTTTTTGTGTGCACGCTAGCGATACCGTAATTATTGCATCTGTGTACGATAACGGCAGTTCGAACGGCGAAAGACCGACGAAGAGTGATGGAAAATTGTGGAAAATCTCACAATTCGCCGTAATTATAGAATGACATGTATAGTGACACACGAGATCGGTGAGTTAAAGTATTATAACAGCCCTAAATGTATTGATAGGGCTACAAATGTCGCTCAAAATACTAAATATGTTGTGTTTTATGTGCAAAAAAAAAAGATTTTCCGTAAGTAACTTTTACTGTAGAGCTACGGTGTTCTTGCCTCTTAAGGCACCGCGTATCGGTCGCGTCTATCGCTAGAATGCCGACAGTGAAAATAACAATAATAATGTCAAAAAGGCCATGAAAGCGATAGATTTGTCGATCTAAGATGAAGCATGCCATAAAATTTCATTTTGTCAATGTCGTGTTGAAAATCCGCTTGCCCGATCGGTCCACCAAAATATGACTTTTATACATTTTGCTGGCCCGAAGTGCAATTTCTAGTCTATATAGTATACTATCTATAATTCCAATTTTTTTGTTGTTTTTTTCATATTTAATTTTAAACACACATGCATGCAAGATGAAAAAAGATTTGTATCACAAAACTTACTGCAATATACACACATACAGACATTACAATACTGTAGTCTGTACTGTGTGCTCTGCATTGCATTGACAATAATTATGCACAAGAGCCAATTGAAAAAAATTGGCACCCATGCATTACGTATGTACAGCGTTTGCTATAATGATTTATCACCTGACTTAGTAAAATACAGTACATCGATCAGCTGCCATTTAACATTTGTAACTGTAGTGTTACATGGCAAAAAGCCAATTGATTGTGCGAGGGGTGTCGGCGAATTCACTTTGACCCAGTTGACAATGAGTTGTTAAATAATGGTTACGACCCGACGCTAGCGGTATAGAACAATGGTACCACGTAGTGTGCGGCGCCATGTGTAACATACAAAGTATTTTACACGTCATAAGTAAGTATGACATGTGGATAGCTAACTATGATCAGCTCTGTGCGTAGCACAGAGCTGTGAATTACTGACGATCGAAATGGTGTAGCGTTTTTGCGATGAGGTGTTTTTATCACCTTTAATTATAATTTTTTTGTATTTGGTTAACCTTTTCTAGAGAACAAAAGTGCGTTTTATCTGCGCGCTACATAGAAATTATATGAAAAGAATAATAACTTACCTCAAATTGATGATTAATCCCAAACGGCTTCGCACAAATATTCGAAATTGTCCTGTCGCCTCCAAAGTCATCGGCAATGCATGCTGGGATATATAGGCGAGGTTTTATTCCGGTTCCGCGCGTAAGTGGCGATCGGTTGACTAATACATATAAGCCAGGCCACTGTACTCAATGTTAACCTAACCGCCTGGCATATACATCGCTCGAAATCTTGCAGGAACATGTTTGTAGATGGGCGATGAGGTGTTTTATCCTCTTTAAGCAGATTTGTTTTAAATTTTGTTTACTTGTACTGCACCCTAAAATACCTATGTACGACGGCGCTACACAAAATTGCTATAAAAAGAATGATAACTTACCTCAAATTGATTATTTATGTCGATCGTCCTTGTTAGAATCCGGCTTTTTTTTTCGATCCGTCGGCATCGCACAGCGGGATTCTAACAAGGACAATCGACATAAATAATCAATTTGAGGTAGGTTATCATTGTTTTCATAGTAATTTTGTGTAGCGCCGTCGTACATAGGTATTTTAGGGTGCAGTACAAGTAAACAAAATTTAAAAAAAATCTGCTTAAAGAGGATAAAACACCTCATCGCCCATCTACAAACATGTTCCTGCAAGATTTCGAGCGATGTATATGCCAGGCGGTTAGGTTAACATTGAGTACAGTGGCCTGGCTTATATGGCTCGCTCGTACGCCAAAGTTTGACCTGCGACCTCACGCATGCGCACTGTGGACACAAATTCGGATACCATTTTGGAATTTTTGCTTCTTACCACAATCTGGACGATAAAAACCTAATTTTGTGAATTAATACACCGAATGGAGCCTCATGTATCAAGACAGTGGACCATTGATGTCCATGGATAACATCCGTCGTAAGTATAAAACCAGATATAAATTGTATAGTATCTTATATACTATTTTTACCAATAATTGTTACGACCGATACACCTAACACACACTTCAATATGCCAGACTCTGTGCTACGCACAGAGCCTGGTTAGGTTAGTGGATAGCGAGCCGTGGTGTCCAGCAACTACTCATTTTTTTCCAGAGAAAAGGAGCTCAAATGGAACGAAAAGGAATTCAAACTTCAAAGTACAGTTCAAACAGCATATTTGGTAAGCATAGTACTTGTCTTAGTAGTGTAACTTTATTAATCATTAATGTTTACAAAAAAATACATTAAATACATACTCCCAAAAAAAGTTTCAGTCGGGCTTCAACATGTCAATAATTACTAGATCCGATACACTATAATGCCAATGCCATGGACCCAAGTATGTGTGGCTGTTTACACAAACACAAAACTTAACATGTGGGGCAATACTTTATAAATATTATAATATTAATAAAGAGAAGGGCGGACAGTCACACTCATACTTCATAGACATGCCAAAAAGGAAGTGTGTTTGACATCACTTAATTGAAAAATTAACAAAATGTGGACATACCAACAATGCAAAAATAGCGGCGCAGGAAGTTTGCAAGAATAAGAAGAAGTCAGTTCAACAAAGCCCGCTGTTCTTGAAGTTGAAATGTTGTTGTTGTTTTTTTTTTCGTCGCAATTAACAACTACTACCCAGCCGCAGCGACTGAGCTGAGCGTTTTTTTTAGGTTTCCACAACGATGGTATGCTATTTTATCTTGTTTTGTTTGCCTCCTCTATTTTAAATGAACAATTGGCCCAATATAGCCTGATTTTCCAATCCTGAGAGTGCATGAGAGTGAGATGCAATGCAATGTGGTATGCCAATTTTAAAGTGCTGTCCCACATATAGTGTTTTGTGTTTGTGTGTGTACACGTAGGAACAAATTATCATTGTCACATTCACACATAGGTCAATTAGCATTGGTTATAATGACTTAAATACTTAATGTCGCTAGATTTGAGTTACATGTTGAATCTCCAATGGAAAACATTCGCCTTATTTCATGATTAAAACACTATCGGAAACTGTATTTGTTGTCCATTAATAAAGTCAAACTACTATGCTTACCAAATATGCTGTTGTATTCACATCTACTAGTATGGTAGGTGTACTACACATCGGCACTGTTTTTAATATCGGCACCCCGCGTAATATTTGTTTTTGCGCGTGTTGTAAAAAATCGCGCATGAGATGATGCGCGCTACCCTTAGAAACTGAACTGGTCGAAATTTTGAGGAGAAATAATGCGTAGATCGTCCGCTACGAGTAATACAAGTAAATACGATAAATAATACCAACATCGCACAAGAAATTTTGAGTTGCGTGCATTGTCAATGAGGGTTGAGGGGGTGCCGGTATTAAAAACACTTCGAACTCGTGAAGCCAAAAAACAACGCGCGCGTTTGAAGGCGATATCTCAAAATATAATTAATATATCGCAAATCTGATCATCGCATCGGAATCTGCACTATTTTCTCAATATGTGAGTACAATTTCAAGAAATTTGAATAATTTTTAAGTCTTAAACTGTCGGAAATGTTTTAGGGTGCCGCTGCGGGGGTTACTCAATCATACTAGTAAATAGGTCCAGTTAACTGGACCATTTACACGCAACATATAGGAAAAAGCGTTAGCATCGCCATACCCAGCTGATGCCATCTACCGACAAGAAATTGCGCAGGAAGCTTGCTCTTGAATACTAGTGCATGACCATGAGTATTCAGACGCGTCCGTTTGCGCTCTCAATCCCGGAGTGTTCGCTTCGCCGCCTGCCTAGCCGCAGCTCGCTCGCCGCCGCGACGAAACACGTGTTATTCTATGAGAGACCGATCTTCTTTGTGATGGGATTTTATAGCGCGGGGTGGGCGTGCACGCTTCGGACGTAATAATCGATATATGAAGGGCATATTTACTCAAAATACACGTTTACTAAAGAGTCTCCTTTTAAGAATTTGAATAGTTTACCTTCCGATTTCATTAAGTCAAGTGTGATCAAATTCATCAAAACTTGAAATGATACAAATATGAACGATGATGATCAGACTCAAATTAATAAAATCCGAATGTAAACTATTCCTAGTCTTAAATTGAGACTATTTAGCAAATTTGTATTTTGAGCAAATAGGCCCTTCATCAGGGTTCATACTTTGTGTACATGCGGACTACGTTTCAGGGTGTGCAACACTGCAGCAACTACTCATTTTTTCCAGAGAAAAGGAGCTCAAATGCTACGATACGGAATCCAAACCACAACAAAAACAGCATATTTGGTAAGCATAGTAGTTTAACTTTATTAATTATTAAAAATTTACATGAACAAACATGTTCAAGACCCAAATAACAACACAAACTTCTTGGACGGTCTTGAACATGTTGTCAAATATGGAGTACGTATATGCAATGCTAATTGACCTATGTGTGGTTGTATTGTCCTTTGAAATCCGAATCGTAACATTTGAGCTCCTTTTCTCTGGAAAAAAATTAGTAGTTGCTGCACACTCTGAAACGTAACACAAAGTATGGACCCGAAGCGTGCACGCCCACCCCGCGCTATAAAATTCCATCGCAAAGAAGATCGGTCTCTCATAGAATAACACGTGTTTCGTCGCGCGCGGCGGCGAGCGAGGCAGGCGCATCGTATATCGATGGGCAGGCGAAGCGAACACTCCGGGATCGAGAGCACAAACGGACGTGTCTGAATACTCATGCACGTATTCAAGAGCAAGCTTCCTGCGCGATTTCTTGTCGGTAGATCGCATCAGCTAGGTATGTCGATGCTAACGCACTTTCCTATATGTTGCGTGTAAATGGTCCAGTTAACTGGACCAATTTACTAGTAGATGTGGTCACATTGACATTGTCATTCAATTGAATTGTCAATAATTTTGTCATCATCACACTACTAGACTAGTATAGCAGGGGGTTGCATTACCGAACGGGTTGTATTTCCGGACATGCAAATTCACATAGGAAAAATGTTCGAATTTTGAAAGTCGGCATTAACGGAGGATAATAAATCATGTTTAGCAAACATTTTCCACCATTTCCCGAAGAAAATATAAGCGTCCTGAGGCATAATACGCACGTTTTGCCGCGCACCAGTGGCAGCGCGCATGTTAATGACATTCCCATGCAAAACATTCACATTCGGTGCGTTCGGTTAATACAACCCGGTTGGTGCGCTAAAAAAAGGCAGTGTATACAGCCACACTCGTGTGTCTTGACTTTAGCTTACGGCCACACTCGTGTGGCTGTATCCATAGAGCCGCGTATGGATACAACCACACTCGCGCATGCGCATAGCCAAAATTTCCGACTTGTATATTATCGAACATCGAGACTAGCACGCATATCCATTGCGCCACAGCGGATTGGCTTGATTTGCAGCGGAACAGAAGAAGTTTTGTCTTTATTAGTTTCGGGGGATATATATTACCCTAACCTAAACCCTAACCATAACCCTAATTTAGTGGCTATAGGTCAGTATATTTAGTGGCTATATATGTCAGATTAGTGGCTATAGGTCAGATTAATGGCTAGCAGTCGGTATACACGCATTGTGCTGCCGTAAGAATAGCCGGCGTGTGGCTGTATCCATAGAGCCGTGTATACGAATGGAGTGTGGCTGTATCCAACCCTTTTTCAGAAACTTAGGCAGCTAGGTACGGTACAGCGCGCGCGCTGCAAAGCTGCTATAGGGCAATTCCAAGCAAACATTGACATAACCACTGATTTTTCAAATTCGTTGTACCATAACAAATTTGGTATCAAATGAAAGCTAAAAGATTGAACTTTCCAAAAATGTATTTTGTTTTTGAAAAAAAAAATTGTAAACTATTATTGTATTGTTAATATATAGCATAAATTAATTTTCAGTTATTTTCACAAAACATTCAATTAAATATTAAGCATAAAAGAACTGCGAAAAGGAGTTTTCATACAATTTTATTTCAGTGTTGATAGGATCATTGCTTCAATTTTTCAGATAAATATCAATTTCGTCATTTTCGCTCTTCGTTCCGCTTCAGTGACTGTCTCATTTACAATCATTAATATGTCACGGCGTTACACTAAAAACATATATTTGTAATATTTCTGGAAAAATATGAATGGGAATGAAAATTTTTTTTTGTTTTCTCTGTATTAGCCCATAGGGCTATAATATGCATGCTGAATAGCAGCATTATCTTTTACCACTTATTAATATAATCAATATCAATTTGGTCACGGCGTTACGTTTTGTGTAACGCCGTGACGCTACCTACTGGATTCCCATTGACATAACACAGTAGACATAATCAAATAGTGTAAGATATTTTTTGTAGGTATGCTTGGGCAATGCTCATGCTAAAATGATATGAATAGGGTCAGTTGATAATGTTTCCATCTCAAAGTTACCTGAGTCATGTATGTGTATGGGTTGTATGTCCGTCTGTCTGTATGTGCATCTGTACATCAGTGTTCTTTTTTATGCAATATCTCAAGAATCGTTGGCTGGATTTCGTTCAAACTTTGTACAATCCATGTATTTAGAGGTACGGATTATTGGATATGATTTTAGTCCATGAGGTCAAAGGTCAAAGGTCACATAGCTAACAAATATGCAAAAATTATATTATTATCAAGATACTATGAGAATCCTTGAAGGATAACATGATAATAATACTGGTATGCGTCCAGTGAAGTATATGACCCGATTAGGGAATGGGGTCATGGGAGGTCATAGGTCAACCGGTCAAAATATTGTTGTTGTTTTTTGTTCTCACAATTAAGTTCCAGAATCAATGTTAGAAAGAGTACTGTAGGTAAAAGACAATTTTCTGAAACTGTTTGGGGCACAGGTCAAAGGTCACTCGGATAATTACCAATTCAAAAACAAACATTTACTAACTCTGAAATCATGTTACATGAAACAAATCACTTTCAAATATGCACTGTGCAGACCAAAAATTAAACATTTGTATGTTATTTTGAGAAACAAGGTCAAAGGTCAGATGTCAAAGGTCTCATATTTCATTGTTACATTTAAGTATGTATTTTGGTTTTAATATTTGATGGTTCCATTAACTAACTTCTGAAATAGATAAGAATTTCAATTATGTCCTAAAAGATTTTTTGATCAATAGAGGGCGCTGTGCTGCAAATTTGTGTCATGCGGATGATCATTTAATAGCATCTTGGTTATATCACCCATTCATCTAGTTCTTTATTGATTCTGGATCACTACATTACAATTATATCATATTATTCATCTCTTTAATATCTCCCATATATATAACATGTACAATTCAGAGGTCACGGCGTTACAGTCACGGCGTTACAGTGCATAGATACATTTATGATATCATATTTACTATGAGCATTGGATTTTTTCTACATTTTTATTTGGATGTTCTAGCTTGATGTCTAGTACAAAGAATCAATGTGACAAAAGTGCAAAATGTTCCTGTAGTTCACAGAGTTTACTTAGTTTCTTGGCAATTGGCATGTAAGAAACCCATGTCTTTTTGCCGTCACGGCGTTACGGCAGATATTGATATTCATAATTAATAATTTATTGGGAATTTTGGTTTTCTTGCCTATTGTAAATTATTGGTAGGATAGTGGTTACAGATGCATATCAAAAGTTGGTTCTAGATATTTAGATTTTATGAGTTATTTGGACTTTCATTGTGAGAAACACCCTCTGGCCGTCACGGCGTTTGCTTGGAATTGCCCTATACAGAACTTGGCGCCAAGTTCTGTATCATCTGTATAGCAGCTTTGCGGCGCGCGCGCTGTACCGTACCTAGTATTATATTTGAGCTTTTTAAGGTTGAAATATCATACATACCAAATATCAGCAAATTTGAAGGGGGTGCGATGAAAATTTTCACTTTTTTTGGGTGATTTGACATGGAATGACCCTATGGTACTATGACGCACGCGCACCTCATGAGACATGACCCCCGGGAATGGTGCGTCATTGGTCCTATGTGAGTCAGATTTTGGTATACCATGACGCACCCCTGTGTCAACATTTTGACGGACCATTCAGTCAGGGTTGGCATATTTCCCGGACGGGCGGGAAATACCATCCCTATTACATGTAAAATAATATTTATAACTTCATCATGCTCGAAAAGTATACACAATTACAAACGACTAAGTAAAACCCCTGTTATCATTAAAAAATTGGTTTTAGCCATTTTTCATACAAAATTGTGCATGTAATCATATGTTTTGTTAAAATAATGATTCAATAGATATATCATCAAAAACTTTTTAAAAACCTATTCATATTTTTTTCAAAGTAGTCTTTAAGCATTTTTTCAAATTTGTCTAAAAACTTAAAAAGTCAAAATATATATGATTGTGGATATTTCAACCCTTTCTGAACTGATTTTGATCAAATAAAGTTTATTCTAATGCTGTAACTGACCTTGATGATCGGATCGGTTGATCGGATCGGCAAAATTGTATCAATGATAGAAATCGGATCGGATATCGGATCGGATCGGATACAATTTTTTTTTTTTTTTTATCGTTTTTTTTTCTTTGGAAAATGATCCCAAAAAACATATTTTGGGAAAATAAATGAATACCAAAGCAACATATATCCATATGAATAAGCCCAAGGTAATCTTGTATGGGTATGCTTTCATTTCAAACTGATTACCTCTTCTTTTACAAAATTACTCGCGGCGATTCTGAACATGTGCTGAAAGGTTACGCCAAATTAATCACATGGGACTGAGCTTACAATCGCCGCGAGTAATTTTGTAAAAGGAGAGGTAATCAGTTTGAAATGAAAGCATACCCATACAAGATTACGTTGGGCTTATTCATATGATTGCTTTGGTATTCATTTATTTTCCCAAAATATGTTTTTTGGGATCATTTTCCAAAGAAAAAAAAAAGATTATTATTATTATTTCTTTTTTTTTTTTTTTTTTTTTGCCAATCCGATCTTCCGATTTTTTCTGCATGATCGGAAATCGGCAAAAACGGTCCGATCATGTATGATCGGATCGTGATCGGCATGCCGATCTGATGATCGGTTACAGCGTTAGTTTATTCTGTCATTAAAATTGTATGTTCTTTCAAATTTGACAGTCAGTTTTTCTAAGATACCAATACTCAACTCTCCCTTTAAACAGAAGCTGGCAGAGCAGAAGGAGATGCTTCATCACAAGGTCTTCACCACGAGGCATTGAACATTAACTGACAATGCGCTGTACAAGAGTGGAGGAAGCACTACAGGGACATTGACAGCGAAGGACCTGGGTCATTCCATGTCAAATCACCCAATGGATTTCATCGTACCCCCTTCAAATTTGCTAATATTTGGTATGTATGATATTTCAACCTTTCAAAGCGCAAATATTTAAATTTTATCCCAATCCGCCCAACGGTTTTGGCGCTATGGGCAATTCTTTGGGGGTAGTTTTGTCAAAAATGGGCGTGGGCACCGTTTTTCAAATCGCCATTGTCCGTTAACCGTTGGGTCAATTTATTTTTTAGTGGTGTCATTGGGCTGGAGATGTTATATGCAATCCATTTATGCCATTTTTTTTCATGCATGAGCGAGTTTGGATACGATAACCTTTGACCTTAGGCTTCAACCTTCCGTTTCACCTCGTGGATCAAATAATCTTGAGAATTTTTTGGGCTTAAATCTTGGCTTGATATAATATCTACAACATATGAAAGAATTGGAGATGTATTATTTCTTGTTTTTTCTACAGCCTTGTTTTAAGTTTGCAAATTTCATGTAAAATTGAATTATTTTAGACCTACACCCATGTCCAAGAATTCTATAGGGGTGTATTGTATGAAAAAGACCTTTTCAAAGTCAGGATTAGAGCCTATTTACACTCTGGCTCACCACTGTTAAATAGACCTGCTAATCCCTATACAATAGCAATCCAGACAAATGACATTCTAATGATACCACATGTTTCCAACCTGACAATGGCCCTGTTGCAGAAAGAGATAAATCAATTGTGAGTCAGATCAAATGTTCTAAATGCACATATCTGATTGGTTGAAATGCAGAAAATGTCTCGCTCTGCAACAGGGCCTAGGTGGAGATCTTTTCTTGAATGAAATCTTTCAAGTTCAAGTTCAAATTGCAAACTTGTACATCAATTATGAAAGCAAATATCTACAGGTATCCCTTTTCAATGAATTTAATGTTTCTATGCATCAGAAATTCATGCAATATTAACATGATTTGCAATCTGTACAAATTCAAACCTGATTCTTTCCAACTATACCACACACAAACAGTAACTACCCTCTAGACAACTGCTCATAATTTTATAACCAATGATTGTTTAAGATTTCATCCTACCACAATATTTCTACAGTTGTTTCGTACACTATGTGTGAAAATCAGAGATACATATCTCTTCATGCTATGAAAGAGCTTAGATTAAAGACAAATGACCTAATTTCAAAAGTCACAAGAACTTGCGCATGCCTGTCCATTTCTGTGAATCATCACATTTGCTTTAAAATGCATTATTTATGGTTTGTGAAATTTCAAATTGCACTGTTTTTTTATTGCAATTAATGCATTTAAAAACAAGTGCCATTAAAAATCAAAATGAGTGGAATATCAAACAGCATTGTTTTTGTGTTTGGTTTAGTTGGAAATAATCAGGGTTGAATGTTTACAATTGCAAATCATGTTACTATTGCATGAATTTCTGTTGCATAGAAACATTAAATTAATTGAAAAGGGATACCTGTAGATATTTGCTTTCATAATTGATGTACAAGTTTGCAATAATTTGAACTTGAAAGATTTTATTCAAGAAAACATCTCCACCTAGGCCCTGTTGCAGAGAGAGACATTTTCTGCGTTTCAACCAATCAGATTTGTGCATTTAGAACATTTGATCTGACTCACAATTAATTTATCTCTTTCTGCAACAGGGCCATTGTCAGGTTGGAAACATGTGGTATCATTAGAATGTCATTTGTCTGGATTGCTATTGTATGGGGATTAGCAGGTCTATTTAACAGTGGTGAGCCAGAGTGTGAATAGGCTCTAATCCTGACTTTGAAAAGGTCTTTTTCATACAATACACCCCTATAGAATTCTTGGACATGGGTGTAGGTCTAAAATAATTCAATTTTACATGAAATTTGCAAACTTAAAACAAGGCTGTAGAAAAAACAAGAAATAATACATCTCCAATTCTTTCATATGTTGTAGATATTATATCAAGCCAAGATTTAAGCCAAAAAAATTCTCAAAATTATTTGATCCACGAGGTTAAAACGGAAGTTTGAAGCCTAAGGTCAAAGGTTATCGTATCCAAACTCGTTCATGCATGAAAAAAAATGGCATAAATGGATTGCATATAACATCTCCAGTCCAATGACACCACTAAAAAATAAATTGACCTAACGGTTAACGGACAATGGCGATTTGAAAAACGGTGCCCACGCCCATTTTTGACAAAACTACCCCCAAAGAATCACCCATAGCGCCAAAACCGTTGGGCGGATTGGGATAAAATTTAAATATTTGCGCTTTGAAAGGTTGAAATATCATACATACCAAATATGAACAAATTTGAAGGGGGTACGATGAAAATTTTCACTTTTTTTGGGTGATTTGACATGGAATGACCCACCTGTATAGCCATCATATGAATGAGGTGTCAGGGTGTGACATCTAAGCAGCGAGAACCCATCAATGATATTCATGTTGATGTAGAGGCCAGCATTCCGCATTCATGGACAGTATGGATGCAGATGGGAGTGAAGCAGACCCGATGCAGAGCGCACTGGAAGCTGCCATGAGAGCCTGTGGGATCGTCATCGTGGGTGGGAAAGATGGCAGCCTCCCTCACCAAGACAACGGAGACCAGGGTCAGGGATACTCATCGTCTGATCACGGTCATGGAAGTGATGAAGGTGATTTAACATTTTCATATTTGCAATAGGAACTTTCTTTATCTATCTATAGGAGAAATTTGTTCATTACTTATCATCAAGTAATAAAATAACTTGAAAGTGTTTTATTGAAGGTTTTTCTGTTAGGTATTGATTTGAATTACACAACTTGGTTAAAGTGTTGTTTCTTTAGATTATGCCCTTGTAAGAAGGCAAAGCAATGTAGTTAGGGGTGCGCCCATAAGTTTTAAAGGTTATGCCTCCACCAACAAAGCTTCCAGAAAGGCCGGAGGCATTATGTTTTTAAGTTATTCCTCTGTTCATCCGTTCATCCTGTTTTTGTCTTTGCAATATATTGAGAAGGGGTTGACATATCAATTTGAAATTTTAGTATGGGTACATGATGATCTAATCAAGGTCAATGTCAAGGTGAAAGGTCACATGAATCATTATATGCAAAAATAAACTTTTAAGCACAATATTTAAAGAACCGGTCAGCAGAATACCATAAATCTTGGTACAGGTCTGTATTTGGGAGCTAATTAACTGTAGATTTAGGGCGCGTTTAAAAGGTCACAGGGCTCATTATGCAAAAATAGCTTGTAATTGCGATATATCAAGAACCAGTTGACATATTACCAAGAAATATAATATGGTACGTGTATACATGTATCTTGGGGAGCTTATAAACTTATTAGATATGGGGTCGTGAGGTTAAAGTTCAAGGTCTTGGCACTGTAAAAATAGCTTGTAATTGTGATATCTCAAGATGTGGTTGACGGATTGCCATGACAGTGGAGTTTGAAGAATTAACATCTGATATCAATGACTGTGCAGTGGAGGAGGCATTTCTTCAAATGTGCAGAGTCAAAGGTCCATCTAGTCAGCGTTTTCGCCAGGAAAAAATTTACCCGTGGCGCAAAAACACAAACTTATATGTCGGAAAAATTACCCGTGGCGCATGGTGTTGCTGCTAATCAAGCACGGGATGCCGCACCGCAGGGCTAGGGGTAGGGCAGGGAGTCATCAGATATCGCCACATTTCCCGTTGCCCGACTTTTCAATGTGAAATTTGCAACATCAGAAATGAAAAAAAAAATCTAGAAAATTGCCCAATGTTAGTGTAAAAGTACATATTTTTACCGTATGAGTGGTTATTTTCGCAAAATTATCGATTTGATTGACAAATTGAGAGCACAAATTGAACATGTGCGTCGAAAAAAAACCCCTGTCAATTGAATGATACGGAACACGCACTAGAGGTCTGCCAGAGTTTCGGGCAGGCCCTGCGCTGCAAGAGAGGTAGCTAGCTAGCGTGCCAACTGCCTTGTAAGTTGCACTCTTAAAAAGTGCCGAAAAGGAACGAAAATGCAAGATTATTACGATCGCACCTATTCTAGACTATCTCTTATTTTACTTACAATTACATGTTTGCAAGGCTTTTAAAAACAAATACGAGAACAATTACCTGCAAAACGGCAAAAAAAATGCGTTGATAATCTTGATATAAATTTTCTAACTCGCTCGGGACCAGGTGAACCTAGCGCACTTTTGTTGCCAATTTGCCGAACGGGCCGGCATAGACTACCACTAAACGTTATATGATATCACAGCCCAGAAATTGGCAACGATCGCAAGCGATCTGATTTTCTGCTATGTTCAATCGCTTATCGGAAGTCTCGCTCCGCGTAACAAGCGCTTGAGTTTTTAATGTTTTACTTCGTGAAAAGTAATATTTTGCTCAAAACTGAGGTAATACTAAATATTCTGGAACTATATTTCCGTAAATATTGTTTCATAAATCCAGCAAAGTATCGATACTTGTCATTTTATTGCCGTATAAAAAGATGAATTTGAGAGCGAAACACTGCATTTTTGCAGACCGCTTTATGAGATTCGATCGGATGAAGCTGCCGCGCAGCAGTGGTCCAGCTGCCTGTGCTGGCGGCCGCGCCCCGCAGGCCGGCCGGCCGGACGACGGCTGGGTGTACGGTGCGTGTTTCTAAAATCATATCGGAGATTTCCCTCGTCTCCTCGAAGCGATTTAAGAGTGAGGATGCGGCTTTATTTGGCAATAATATTTGTTGTATTTGTGCCAATTGTGGAGACAAATAATCAAAAATGAATTATGAAAATGGTGTCTGCAATATGGGGAAATTTGGTCATGAAATTTATTGATTTTTGATTACCACATGGCGGTATTATCTCATCAAAATTTTCGGGTGGGCGCAAGTTTGAAGGAATAAATTTTATGCGTGGCGGCAAACCGCCAACGCGAAAATGCCTGGCGAGAAACGTTGCATCTAGTTTCACTGTAACAATATGGCAATGTTGACTGCTCTACAGGTTTTGAATTAATAGGGTTCCTTAATAATGTTTTCAATAGTTAACTGAAATATTTTTTGCTGGTAGAAAAATAAATGTTCACTTTTCATGTTTTCCTAGTAGGCTGACGAATCGGTGATATTCATATTTTTGCTGTTCTTTTTTTATCATGCTGTAGATGATCCGGGAGAAGAATTGTATGAGGGCAGGACAGATGCAGATAAAGCAGCTTGGAGAAATGAGGGTGACGTGTGACCAAAGCTTTGAGAGGCAGTCTGATGATCATGTTACCTTTACCAACCTGGATGCAAAGGAAACCAGGCAGTCAACTAGTGTGACAGGCTGCCAAACTGGGGAGAAACTGGGTACTGTGATCGTGATGATGTCCTGAAGGCTTCTCAGCTAAGTTCTTCACCTTTCTATCAGGATTGGTATGAATGGCAATATGCAAAGGTCCTCCATATTAAGATTACATGATGTTCGCAAGGATCAGAGATTAAATATTAATTCCAGTTACCAAGATCTAATAGAAGCCTGAGTTGAACAAAAGTGTACCTAGAGATAAAAAATGAAACTTCAAGTAGAAAACAATAAAGGAACAGGCTGCAGTGACCAAATTGACGGACTGTTTGAAGGACAACAGAGAAATTAAAACCTGAAATGATTGAAATCAAGTTTGAAGTTGAAGAATGGGTTCTCCAGAAAGATCTTCCAGAGAATCCAAGAATAACAAACATTTGGACGAAAGTATTCAATCACGGGAGGATAAAAAGGAGAGGAAGGAAAGGAAAAGACCTCATGTCTGTGAAAAATGTGGAAGTGAATTTCATCAGAAGGTTCATTTGCAGAAACACTTGATGTCACATTCAGGAGATTTTCCTCTAAGATGTAGAGTGTGTAATAAAGGGCTATCGACAACCTGGATCGCTTATTGTTCATATGAAATCATTACATCCCACTGAAGAAGTACAGGAAAAATGGATGCATGCCAAGGGGCGTGACAAACGAGGGATCAAGGGGAACGGAGTAAATGTCTGTGAAAAATGTGGTAAAGAATTCCCAACAAGCTGTCATCTGAAGGAACATCTAACAGTTTCATACTGATAATAACCATGACCAGAATAGAGGACTCTTCCAAAGAGAATAAGAAATTTGTCAAAAAGCCCCATGTTTGTTCATATTGTGGCAGATCATTTCGTAAGAGTATTCATCCTAAAAAGAACATGTGATAATACATACTGGAGTATATCCTCGGAAATGTGAAGTTTGTGACAAAGGTTTCAGGCGACCAAAAGAACTCAAATTGCACAGACAGAGATTGCCATGCAACGAAGAAAGCTATGCAAAGCAAAGAAACAGGGTTTCAAAGTGCACAGCAGCAAGAGAGACCAGGTCAGAATGATGTGTTGGATGATCCCAGAGATTCCAATGATGTTACTTCAGTACAGGGCAAGGGCCACAAGCTAGAAAGTGTAAAGCAAAGGGAAAAACCCCAAGCAACAAAACCCAATTCCGAGTTTACAGCAACAGACTACACCACACCAAACATAGTGAGGCGGAAAGATACTGACAAACCAGTTATATTGTGAAGATGGATACAAGCCAAGGGTAGTGAGGAGGGGGAAAGGAAAAAATCGATGTCATGTTTGTAACAAATGTGGTAAAGGATTCCTTACAACGGGTCTTTTGAAGGAACACTTGATAGTTCATACAGGATTATACCCCCTGAGATGCAAAGTGTGCAATCAAGGATTTCTAAGAGCTAGATTCCTCAATGAACACACAAAAACGTCACCACGAGCAGAATGGGAAATCTTCCAAAGAGGTCAAGAAAGTTGTCAAAAGGGCCACATGTTTGTCCATATTGTGGCAGATCATTTCGTCTGAGAATTCATCTAAAAGAAACATGTGATAATACATACTGGAGTATATCCTCGGAAATGTGAAGTTTGTGACAAAGGTTTCAGGCGACCAAAAGAACTCAAATTACACAGACAGAGTTGCCATGCAACGAAGGAAGCTATGCAAAGCAAAGAAGCATGTTCCAGTGCACAGCAACAAGAAACACCAGATCAGATTATCATCAGAATTCAGAATGATGTGTTCGATGATCCCGGAGATTCCAATGATGTTTTTACTGCAGTAACAGGACAAGGGTAACAAGCAATGGAAAACTACCCAAAGCAAGGAAAACTGTTTCCCCGGTTCACAGCAAGAAGAAACACTTGGTCAAAATAACGAGCTGGATGGTATTGGTGCTATTATCAATGATGTTACTGAAGTACAGGGAAATGGCCATGGGTATGAGCCATTACATGTAAGGCAAAAGGGAAACAACCCAAATCAAACAAGCTGCTTCCAGTTCATTCATAGAAACCTCACCAACCCATTTAAAGGAGGTGGATGATCATAGACAAACCAGTAATGTTTCTGATGTACAGGAAAATGGAATCAATTTTGAAGTTGCAGAAATAGGGTGTCCAAAACAAGCGTCCAGAGAAGCCAAGAATAACAAAACAATTGGACAAAAGTATTCAATCACCGGTGGATAAAAAGGAGGGGAAGGAAAGGAAAAGACCTCATGTCCTGTGAAAAATGTGGAAGTGAATTTCATCAGAAGGTTCATTTGCAGAAACACTTGATGTCACATTCAGGAGATTTTCCTCTAAGATGTAGAGTGTGTAATAAAGGCTATCGACAACCTGGATCGCTTTATCCTTCATATGAAATCATTACATCCCACTGAAGAATTACAGGAAAATGAATGCATGCCAAGGGGAGGTACAAACGAGGATCAAGGGAAACGAAAAAATGTCTGTGACAAATGTGGTAAAGAATTTCAAACAAGCCATCATCTGAAGGAACATCTAACAGTTCATATTGATGATAACCTTGACCAGAATAGAGAATCTTCCAAAGAGAATAAGAAAAGTTGTCAAAACGGCCCCATGTTTGTTCATATTGTGGCAAAGCATTTCGTCAGAGTATTCATCTAAAAGAACATGTGATAATACATACTGGAGTATATCCTCGGAAATGTGAAGTTTGTGACAAAGGTTTCAAGCGACCAAAAGAACTCAAATTGCACAGACAGAGATGCCATGCAACGAAGAAAGCTATGCAAAGCAAAGAAACAGGTTTCAAGTGCACAGCAGCAAGAGAGGACCAGGTCAGAATGATGTGTTGATGATCCCACAGATTCCAATGATGTTACTTCAGTACAGGGCAAGGGTAACAAGCTAGAAAGTGTAAAGCAAAGGATAAACCCCAAAGCAAACAAACCCCAATTCCGAGTTACAGCAACAGACTACA
>JBAMJV010008480.1:0-82959 GCA_037951105.1 Echinarachnius parma
TTTGCATTTTAAACCCACATGCCATATTTTTACATATTTTTATACATATTTTTATACAGAGTTGTCAGTTTTGCAAGTTGTGTGTTGAAGCTATTTGGAATATTTAGGGCTGTAATAGGCGACACAATTTATGTGAATGAATGAACCATTTTCAGTCTCTTTCCATTTACTCACATGCCATCTGGACATCTTTATTCATTTTATCAGGGATATGGGATTGAATTTATCCTCTCGTTTCAACCAGGAAATGTGTACACAAGTGCCATGTCCTTAACATTTGGTTGCAATGATTAAGTTCCTGAAATCTTCATTCAAGACAGTTGTTGTGGATATTGCATCAAGACCAGTTTGTAATTCAGGAGGAGATATATCTTCTTGCTGATTGATTGCCAAACTTTACAACTTTTAATTTGAAATGTTATTTCGTTGGATATGGCCAAGCTCCTCTACTTGTATACTTGAATGAATCGTATTTCTTGTTGTTTTGTTTGTTGAAAGTTGTTTGTTTCTTTAAAATGCTGAAGTTGCATTGGAGGCTTTTTGGAGCTATCTTTCTGTCGGCCTTGGCTTTAATGTTGATATAACATGGTTTGTTAGTTCTTTCTCTTTTATATCTTGATCGATCTTAGAAGAAATAAATATGTTTTGATAATGAATTCTTGTTCTCTTTCGGAGGAACCTCTTTATCTGTTGGCCTATATATGCTTTAATTTGTGTGTTAGTTGAGTCATCTTGCATATCGTGCAATCTTAGAAGAAATTTTTTGTCATGAGTTGTCTCCAATTTCTAATCAAATGTTTGATTTTGTACAATTTTAAAGACAAGATCTTAATGAAAAGAAAAGACATACTCTATTTTGTCATTTAAAAGTCTGCATTCAAGCATTTAATTCTCATTTAAATGATTTAGTTTGTGAATTTCAACGGGACCTCGTTAAATATCTTTAATGATTTCAGATAAATTTGGTGGGGATTTGTAGAGTGTCGCCGATCATGTTTTTTCCAATGGATACATCAAAGGAGATCAGTCTGGATTATTTGTTTAAGAGTCGTAGAGAACATTTCTCAAATGTTTGTTTAGATGTCTTTGACGTATGAGTGACTGATACTGGATTTTGTATTGATCAAGGATTAAAGTAGCTTGCGCGTAAATTTGAGAGAGTTATCAAGAAACCTAATCCTTCGGCAAGGTGACGACGGCTAATTGGAGAAAGTTGAAACGCCTTCCTAATCCAGAGCCTGATACATGTGTCGGTGACACATTTCGATTGCGAGCGATTCTTAAATACAAGAATTAAATACATTTGATACAAATGTTGTAAAGTGATAAGTTCACAGCACATTTGGTCAAAATGTGTTCATTCCATTCAGAGCTCTGCATGTCTGAGGCAGGCAGAGTTCAATCTAGTTATGTATATTTGTTCCCCTTCTTGATCTAGAGTGCAACATGTTTAGTAGACAGGCAAAGATTGAACATACATGTAACGAGCATGATTCAACATGATGACTTAATATTGAACTGCGCAAGCGCTCCTGGAATCCTGCAAATGACAAATTACATAATCAAGTAGCCCTTGACAGACTGAGTGACTGTACCAACAACCCAAGATGGAGAATTTATTGTGCATGTCCAAGCCGGCAACGGAATATGCTGTCTTCGACATTCTCGACTGCCCTTCATTCAACAATAACTCTGATGGGGATGTCGAGAGTTCGCACCAGCTATCAAGATCCCCACTGCACACCACTAATTCATCTGCATCATCCATGTCGGTATCTTCATCAACTGTGTCAATGTCAGCCACACCCGTTTCCACGGTAACCAATGAGGAGATCAAAGAGTTCCTGGAGCAGATGAAGTGGCACATCAACAACAAGCTGGACAGGAGTAGACTGGAGATGCTGGAGCTGAAGAAGAAAGTTGATGCTATGGACGCCAAACTGGATACGGTTGTCATAGAGACCGAGAAGTATGGGTCTGCACTACATCCCAAGGAGAATGGATCGATAGAGACTGTAGGGAAGTCTTCTCCAGAGGTGAGCAGCAAAGGCGGAAAGGGAGGAGAATCGGGTGATGGAGGAGGAGAAGGAGACAGGAGAGGAGGAGACAAAGGAGGCGGTGGAGGGGGAATAGTGGGAGGCATCCGGAGAGGCAACAACAGCCTTGCCAAGAGCATCAAGGGTGTCTTCATGAACAGCAACAACAACAAACAACAGCAGGACAAACAGCCGTCCTTTGATGAAGAGGATGTCGACAAGCGGAAGATGGTGACCTTTGGTCAAGACGTGGTCGTCCAGGAGATCCATCGAGTGTTCAGCAGCAGGAAGAACCTTAAGAAGGTGATGAAGATGCCCTCTTTGGATAACAACAATGCGGTGTTACCGGAAGAGAGTGAGGAATTGGAGGGGGACAAGTTTGTTGGAAACGGAGGAGAGATGGTTGGCGTAAATGACATTGAGGAGGAGGAGGTTGAGGTTGGAGAGTACACTGGTGAGACCATTGATGACTTCACTGACTCGGATGAGGAGGAGATACAGCAAATGAAAGGTAAACACATTTGTATATAATTTCTTATAACAATTTGACTTTTGGGTCATTTTTGCCCTGACAAAAATTCTGCTAGGATCAGAAGCCAGGCTCCTCATACTGACTCTGAATTTTACTTTTATGTGCAATGACAAAGTCAAACTTTTCTAGTGATTCCAACTTGATAGTATTTTTTGCTACCTCTATATTCTTTCTTTTCCAGTAAACATGTAAACGGAAAGGTTTCTAAAGTAAGGAGATGGAAAATGCATTGCATTGTATGCCTTAGCATGTTCAACTCAAGTATGAATTAGTCAAACCAAGGAGTTACTAGTAACACCAAGGATGTATGAGTTAGCTAACTCATAACTCCTTGGTAACACTAGTAACTCCTTGGTCAAACGGTGCAAGATATCATCTGTTCATGTGATTAGCATCGAGTTTAAATGATGCATATAACATGTAGAGCTATTTATGCAAGTTTTTAGACCCATTCAGGAATGGTCCCCCCCCCCCCCCCCCAAAAAAAAATAAATAAAAAAAATGCTGGGTTATACTGCATGGAAATGTCGTTTAACAGAATGAAGCTGTCTTTATAAGGTTAAAATATTAATATACTTTAGATAAAAACAATTACTTCCTCTCAAATATTTGATTTAAACTTGCTCTGTTATTTAAGTGTTATTACTAGTCACTAATCACAGGATAAAACTGTGGTTATTTTGGTCATAGTTTCAAGCCAAAGGATTTCCCAACATCCTACATCTTGGGAAGTATTTGTGTTGATACTTTTAAAATATAAATATATATATATATCCATAAAATGTAACTTAATGTAATGTATTATTTGATCTTTGCCCAGATCAGAGTTTTGGGGTACATAATTGCTCTCTGTATTTAAGAAGGCCTTTTTCTTATAGTATGACAAGTTTCTGTTCCTTGAAGAGTTTTATGCAAAAAGGAGAAGAAGGAAAAATATGAATGAGAAAAATTGATGGAAGGAATGGTAGAAAGAGAAAAATAAAAAGGAGGAGGAAGAGAAGGAGAAGGTGGAAGAGGAGGAGGAGGAGGAGGAAGAGGGGAAGGAGTTGGAAGAGGAGAAGAACGAGAAGGTGGGGAAGAAGGAAGAAAAGGAGGAAGAGAGAGAAAAGAGGAGAAAGCGAAGGAGGAAGAAGAGGAGGAAGAAGAGGAGGAAGAATGGAGGAGGAAGAGAAGGAGAACAGGTGAAGGAGGAGGAGGAAGAGGTGAAGGAGTTGGAAGAGGAGAAGGAAGAGAAGGTGGAGAAGAAGGAAGAAGAGGAGGAAGAGAGAGAAGAGGAGGAAGAAATGGAGGAGGAAGAGAAGGAGAACATGTGAAGGAGGAGGAGGAGGAAGAGGTGAAGGAGTTGGAAGAGGAAAAGGAAGAGAAGGTGGGGAAGAAGGAAGAAGAGGAGGAAGAGAGAGAGAGAGAGAAGAGGAGAAAGCGAAGGAGGAAGAAGAGGAGGAAGAAATGGAGGAGGAAGAGAAGAGAAACAGGTGAAGGAGGAGGTGGAAGAGGAGAAGGAAGAGAAGGTGGGGAAGAAGGAAGAGAGAGAAGAGGAGAAAGCGAAGTAGGAGGAAGAAGAGGAGGAAGAAATGGAGGAGGAAGAGAAGAGAAACAGGTGAAGGAGGAGGAGGAAGAGGTGAAGGAGTTGGAAGAGGAGAAGGAAGAGAAGGTGGGGAAGAAGGAAGAGAGAGAAGAGGAGAAAGCGAAGGAGGAAGAAATGGAGGAGGAAGAGAAGGAGAAACAGGTGAAGGAGTAGGAGGAAGAGGTGAAGGAGTTGGAAGAGGAAAAGGAAGATAATGAGGAACAAGTAGGGAACATTGCAGATAAGAATGTAAGGAAAATAATTTGAAAAATGTTTGGGGAAGAGAAAGAGAGATAGAGAAAGGGAGAAAGTTTACTGATTTTTTAGAGAGATATTTTAAGGTGACGTGAAATAGGTATATTTGAGGAAGAAATGCAACTTTTGCGTGAGATTGCAAATAATGAATATAGTTTTGCACTCGGTTATGTATAATTATTAATGTACTTTCTATTTTATATAAAAATGTACTATGTCTGTTATATAAAAAATGTACTATGTCTGTTATATAAAAATGTACTAATGATTAATAAAAGAAGCATGTACAGTGTGATTCTGACAACGATCATCTAATTGTGCCAATCATTTATCAGGTCGTCTAATTCAATCAGGAAATTGATACTTCTGCTCATTAGGCGCAAATCTACCATATCTTCAGCTCGCTGTCAAGGTGGGATTGATCTGTCTTTCAGAACATTGTTTTAGCTTGCAGAAAACTATTTTATAGCTTTAATTATGTGCTTAAATACTCTATTAAAACAAACATTCACAAGCATACACACGCATTTACACATGTACGTACAGAAAGACTACTTTCAAACAAAATAATTGTATTGAATGAATATATACTGTACATTGAATTGACTGATTTCTTTTTAACCGTGTGGCGGTGTGTGTGTGTGTGTGTGTGTGTGTTCGTGTGTGTCCATGTGTGTGTTTGAGTATGAGTTTGTATGTGTGTATACATGTATGTGCTCTGAGTGTAGGTCACATTGTTTTAACCCATTTACTTCGCATTTAAATAGAATGCCGAATGGCCATATATACGAGATACTTTTATGGACCGGGCGAGATGCCACATTGGGCACGCACAAAAAAAAAGATTGATATCTGTCTGACCATGGCGTTGTATTCCTTTTCAGCCACATTCTTTTCTCCTATATGCATACCACTATTTATCATTTTTGTATCAGTACCATACCATCGATGTAGAAAAACTGAGAAAGCCGGAGTGGCGGAACTTTTCAGCTCCATTTTCTTGTACTATGCATATTATTACTAGTGATGTATTAAATACTTATTTATTTTCTCTTTATTTTCCAATTTGTCATATTTGTTACAGCACCAACTCACAGTCCTATTGGTGTAGAAGAACGAGAAAGCAGGAAATGGCGGACTTTTTTTCAGCCCCATTTTCTTCTACTACGCACGTTTTCCAGTTAATTATTTATTTTCTCTTTATTTTCCAATTTGTCCTATTTGTTTCAGCACCAACTCACAGTCCTATTGGTGTAGAAGAACTGAGAAAGCAGGAAATGGCGGACTTTTCAGCCCCATTTTCTTCTACTACGCACGTTTTCCAGTTAATTATTTATGTTCTCTTTATTTTCCAATTTGTCATATTTGTTTCAGCACCAACTCACAGTCCTATTGGTGTAGAAGAACTGAGAAAGCAGGAAATGGCGGACTTTTTTTCAGCCCCATTTTCTTCTACTACGCATGTTTTCCAGTTAATTATTTATGTTCTCTTTATTTTCCAATTTGTCCTATTTTGTTTCAGCACCAACTCACAGTCCTATTGGTGTAGAAGAACTGAGAAAGCAGGAAATGGTGGACTTTTTTTCAGCCCCATTTTCTTCTACTACGCACGTTTTCCAGTTAATTATTTATGTTCTCTTTATTTTCCAATTTGTCATATTTGTTTCAGTACCAACTATCGATGTGGAAGAACTGAGAAAGCAGGAATGGCAGAACTTTTCAGCTCCAATTTCTTGTACTATGCATATTACCAGTGATGTAATACTTATTTAAAATGTTCTCTTTATTTTCCAATTTGTCATATTTGTTTCAGTACTGATAAAGCCGGAGTGGCTAAACTTTTCAGCTCCATTTTCTTGTACTATGCATATTATTACCAGTGATGTAAAATACTGATTTATTTTCTCTTTATTTTCCAATTTGTCATATTTGTTTCAGCACCAACTCACAGTCCTATTGGTGTAGAAGAACTGAGAAAGCAGGAAATGGCGGACTTTGCAGCCCCATTTTCTTCTACTACGCACGTTTTCCAGTTAATTATTTATGTTCTCTTTATTTTCCAATTTGTCATATTTGTTTCAGTACCAACTATCAATGTAGAAAAACTGAGAAAGCCGGAGTGGCGGAACTTTTCAGCTCCATTTTCTTGTACTATGCATATTATTACCAGTGATGTATTAAATACTTATTTATGTTCTCTTTATTTTCCAATTTGTCATATTTGTTTCAGCACCAACTCACAGTCCTATTGGTGTAGAAGAACTGAGAAAGCAGGAAATGGTGGAACTTTTCAGCCCCATTTTCTTCTATTACGCACGTTTTCCAGTTAATTATTTATTTTCTCTTTATTTTCCAATTTGTCATATTTGTTTCAGCACCAACTCACAGTCCTATTGGTGTAGAAGAACTGAGAAAGCAGGAATGGCAGAACTTATCAACTCCATTTTCTTGTACTATATGCATATTACCAGTGATGTAATACTTATTTATTTTCTCTTTATTTTCCAATTTGTCATATTTGATTCAGTACCAACTCACAGTCCTATTGGTGTAGAAGAACGAGAAAGCAGGAAATGGCGGACTTTTTTTCAGCCCCATTTTCTTCTACTACGCACGTTTTCCAGTTAATTATTTATGTTCTCTTTATTTTCCAATTTGTCCTATTTGTTTCAGTACCAACTATCGATGTGGAAGAACTGAGAAAGCAGGAATGGCGGAACTTTTCAGCTCCATTTTCTTGTACTATGCATATTACCAGTGATGTAATACTTAATTATTTTTGCTTTATTTTCCAATTTGTCATATTTGTTTCAGCACCAACTCACAGTCCTATTGGTGTAGAAGAACTGAGAAAGCAGGAAATGGCGGAACTTTTCAGCCCCATTTTCTTCTACTACGCACGTTTTCCAGTTAATTATGTATTTTCTCTTTATTTTCCAATTTGTCCTATTTGTTTCAGCACCAACTCACAGTCCTATTGGTGTAGAAGAACTGAGAAAGCAGGAAATGGCGGACTTTTTTTCAGCCCCATTTTCTTCTACTACGCACGTTTTCCAGTTAATTATTTATGTTCTCTTTATTTTCCAATTTGTCCTATTTGTTTCAGTACCAACTATCGATGTGGAAGAACTGAGAAAGCAGGAATGGCGGAACTTTTCAGCTCCATTTTCTTGTACTATGCATATTACCAGTGATGTAATACTTAATTATTTTTGCTTTATTTTCCAATTTGTCATATTTGTTTCAGCACCAACTCACAGTCCTATTGGTGTAGAAGAACTGAGAAAGCAGGAAATGGCGGAACTTTTCAGCCCCATTTTCTTCTACTACGCACGTTTTCCAGTTAATTATGTATTTTCTCTTTATTTTCCAATTTGTCCTATTTGTTTCAGCACCAACTCACAGTCCTATTGGTGTAGAAGAACTGAGAAAGCAGGAAATGGCGGACTTTTTTTCAGCCCCATTTTCTTCTACTACGCACGTTTTCCAGTTAATTATTTATGTTCTCTTTATTTTCCAATTTGTCATATTTGTTTCAGCACCAACTCACAGTCCTATTGGTGTAGAAGAACTGAGAAAGCAGGAAATGGTGGAACTTTTCAGCCCAATTTTCTTCTACTACGCACTTTTTCCAGTTCATTATTTATTTTCTCTTTATTTTCCAATTTGTCATATTTGTTTCAGTACCAACTATCAATGTGGAAGAACTTAGGAAGCAGGCATGGAGGAACAGCAAAGCACCAGAGGTAAATTAAATAGTTATGTTACATGGCTTATATAGTCAAATACAAGTCACTGATTGGCTAAACACAGTCATGTGATTTATGTTATATGGCTTATAGTCAAATACAAGTCACTGATTGGCTAAACACAGTCATGTGATTTCAATTTAATTCAGTATGTTCCACAGAAGATTGGAATGTCAAATACAAGTCACTGATTGGCTAAACACAGTCATGTGATTTATGTTATATGGCTTATAGTCAAATACAAGTCACTGATTGGCTAAACACAGTCATGTGATTTCAATTTAATTCAGTATGTTCCACAGAAGATTGGAATGTCAAATACAAGTCACTGATTGGCTAAACACAGTCACGTGATTTCAATTTAATTCAGTATGCACCATGGAGGCTCGGAATGTCACACCCCTCAGAGCCGCGATATTATCGATACAGGAGAATTTTTGTTTAGACCTACATTATATGGCAAAAAATTATAACGATGCTCTCGATTGCAGATGTTATGTTCCATGCTAGAAATAATGTTTGTATTAGAATATGGGCGTACACGTGCGACGTTAACAATTAATAATCTTATCCAAAGAGAGAATCTTTTATGACATCCCAATTACTTGTCTACTTATTACTTCGAAAAGACACAATTTCTAATCGAGCTCTCAGTGGCTAAATGTGTTAAGATTTGTTATTTTGGTTCATCAAGTAAGTCATAATAACATAACAGATGTCAACTTTGTTGTTGGGAACGTCACGGCATGTTCCCTTGATGTCTGGAATGATATTGAGGGAGAAACATTCTGTGATATTCCTCTACCACCAGTTAATATCTGTATAATAATGTAAAATAAATCATTATATATGTATTTAATCATAATTATGATTATTTCATAACTTGGATTATGTTTTTGTTATGAATATATCTATATAGGTATGAAAATGTATCAAGCTTCAAGCATATTATTGTCAGACATTTACATGTTTATATGTATGATTAGAACTAAATCAGTACAGTCTTCATTACATATTAAATAAACAAGCATATTATATAGCTCATGTACAAAACACTGACAGTTGTCTATTAATGCTAAGCTATTAAACAATTTCTTGCTTGTTGAAATGCTTTATGAGATGATACAGTTAAAAGATGTCATAATAATGCTCTAAATTACCTATTCAGGATTACATACGAAACATATGAGGCGCCGTTTGACAATTTATTATTTACAAATATTATTTGTTATATAACCATTATTTAACATATAATAACTATTATTTACATATTATCATATAATGTAAGTAAATGTATCAATTTATTTGTAAATAATTTGTATACAATTTTAATTGTTTATATATAATTATAATTATTACTCCATTATTTATAAATAATTACAAGTCATACTATATTATTTATAAATAATTGCAATCAGCAATTGCATTATTTATATATTATTTACCTTATTTATAAACAAACTATAAAACTCATCTTTATTATTTACATATAAAGACAAAACACATTAATATTATTTATATATAAATGTTATTATTTATAAATAATTATATTTCACATATCATTATTTATAAATAATTGCAAATCGATACTTCATTATTTATAAATAATTCCAAGTCATAGCTATTATTTATAAATAATTACAATTCGAAACTTCATTATTTATAAAGAATTCCATTCTCATTTTCATAATTTATAAATAATGATTCTGGTTTAGTGCGAACCCATTATATATTAAATAATGAACACACGCCACAATTATATGTATATAAAGAAAACACGTGAAGACCCAATTCACTTATTTATAAATAATTTAAATGCGTGTTCTCGAGTTTTCTTTATATACATGTACTGGTGACGCGTGTTCATTTAGGCATATTCCAGCTTTTGTTCCGGTTTAAATGTTAAGAATTGAGAAACCTATGAGCTTAACATTCTCAGTACCAAATTGATATTTCGAAGCGTGTTTTCATGAATTGAAGCGAGCGCCCGTCGCCCGGTGGCAGAAAGAGTTACACTGTCCTAGGTACTCACAATTGTGTCTGGTGCCGGTGAGGCGAAGCCATAGAGCTCTGTATACAGCTCTATGTGTGAAGCACACAAAGATCTGCGTGACAATTCGTAGTCACAACTCAATCTACTTTCAATCTGTAATTGCATGCAATATCGAGATGAATAAATAAATCAAACTAACGAATTAGGGAAAGATTAAGGATTATCTGGTGTGATCAAGACAGATTAATCTGATAAAATTCCGATCTGTGCCACATTTTATAGTTCTAGCTTCTCTTGCATCCCTTCTCAACATTTGTTTGTGTTCGTTGCTTGATGTTTTAGTGGCTTTGAATTATAATATTTTATTACTTACAAGTGAAGGTATATTACTCTTATTAATAATTCTATGCTTGCTAAACGCAAGTTTGCGAAAGTCTGTTGCTGCGCAACCCAGCCGTTGTCTTTATCATCACCTCTACCGCCATGTTGATGATGACGATTTTCATCGTCGTCGTCGTCATCGTCATCATTGTCGTAATCAGCATACCAGTGGCGTACCCAGGATTTTTCAAGCGGACGGGGGGGGGGGGGGGAATTTTGTCGTCCAGAAGTACCTCAGACTATTCTTTTAAAAATCTTCCCCCCCTCCCCCCTCCAAAAAAAAAAATGGGCGGATATACCCCCTGGAAACAAATTCTTACCGACACCCACTGCCTAGAAATATCTTCACTGTCACCGCTCCTTCCAAAATTCTTCACCGACCTCCCCCCTTCACCGACACCCCCTTGACGATTAACATCATCGTCGTCGTCGTGGTCATCGTCACCCCACCACCCCCCCCCCCTTTTTGGCGGCTACCCCTTCGAAAAATTCTTGCCGACACCCACCCCCTCGAAAAATCTTCACTGTCACCCCCCCCCTCCTTCACCAACACCCCCCTAAAAAAAATCCTCACTGACACCCCCCTCCCCATCCTCGAAAAATCTTCACCGACCCCCCTAGCTTATATCGACACCCCCCTCAAAAAAAATCCTCACTGACACCCCACCCTCCCCCCCCCCCCCCCCCGACGATTAACATCATTGTGGTGGTCGTGGTCGTGGTCATCGTCATCATCAGCACATCAGTGGATTTTTCAAGGGACCGGGGGTATTTCGTCGTCCAGAAGTCTCTCGGACTCTGCTTTGAAAAATCTCGCCCCCCCCCTTCCAGAAAAATTATCGGATACCCCCTCAAAAATTCTTACCGACACCCACCCCCTCGAAAGATCTTCACTATCACCCCTCCCACCTACCCACTTCACCAACACCCCGTAAAAAAAAATCCTCACTGACACCCCCCTCCCCGTCCTCAAAAATCTTCACCGACCTCCCCCCCCCCCTCATACCGACACCCCCCTAAAAAAATCCTCACTGACACCCAACTCCCCCACCCCCCCCCCCCCCCCCGCGTCCGCTTGTGAAATCCTGAGTATGCCACTAGTATGACAACGACGACGATGACGCTAATTGTCAGGGGGGAGGATTTTTTAAAGAGGGTGTCGGTGTAGGGTGATTATCAGCGAGGATGTTTTTAGGGGGTAAAGGGGGGAGGTCAATGAATAATTTTAGAGGGAGGGTGACAGTGAAGATTTTTTGAGGTGGGTGTCGGTAAGAATTTCACGAGGGGGGTATCCGCCAATTTTTTTTTTGAAGGGGGGGGGGTGAAGATTTTTCAAAGCAGCTACAGTCCGAGGTACTTCTGGACGCCGAAATACCCCCCCCCCCCCCCGTCCGCTTGGCTTGGTACGCCACTGGTATGCGTGTCGATGATGTCGATGACCATGACGATGACGACGAGGTTAATTTTCGGGGCGGGGGGGGGGAGGTGTCAGTGAGGATTTTTGTTAGGGGGGGTGTCGGTGAAGGGGGATGGTCTATGAAGAGTTTCCAAGGAAGGAGTGTCGGTAAGAATTTGTTGAGGGGTATCCGATAATCATTTGGAAGGGGAGCTAGGGGGCCGAAGAGAGACGATGAAATACCCCCGTCCCCTCGAAAAATCCTCGGGATGCCACTGATATGCTGATGATGACGATGACCACGACCAGGACCACCACAATGATGTTAATCGTCGGGGGGGGGGAGGGGGGTGTCTGAGGATTTTTTGTAGGGGGGTGTCGGTGAAGGGGGTAGGTCGCTGAAGGAGGGAGGGGTGACAGTGAAGATTTTTCGAGGGGGTGGGTGTCGGTAAGATTTTTTCGAAGGGGTATACGCCAATTATTTTTGAAGGGGGGTGACCACGATGACGACGACGACGACGACGATGATGTTAATCATCAAGGGGGAGTGTCCGCGAGGATTTTTTAAAGGGGGTAGCGGTGAAGGGAGGAGGTCGGTGAAGAATTTCCGAGGGAGAGGTTACAGTGGGCAGTGGGGGGGGGGGGAGATGTCAAGAAGGATTTGGGGGTGTCGGTGAAGGGGAGTGTCGGTGATCGGGAGAGGTCGGTGAAGAATTTTGGAAGGAGCGGTGACAGTGAAGATATTTCTAGGCGGTGGGTGTCGGTAAGAATTTTTCGAAGGGGTATCCGCCAATTTTTTTTAAGGGGAGCGGGGGGTGGGGTGACCATGATGACCACAGCGATGACGACGATGATGTTAATCGTCAAGCGGGAGTGTCAGCGATAATTTTTTTAGCGGGGTGTCGGTGAAGGGGGGAGGTCGGTGAAGAATTTTGGAAGGAGCGGTGACAGTGAAGATATTTCTAGGCAGTGGGTGTCGGTAAGAATTTGTTTCCAGGGGGTATATCCTCCCATTTTTTTTTTTGGAGGGGGAGGGGGGGGGGGGGAAGATTTTTAAAAGAATAGTCTGAGGTACTTCTGGACGACAAAATCCCCCCCCCCCCTGTCCGCTTGAAAAATCCTGGGTACGCCACTGTTATGCTGATTACGACGATGATGACGATGATGATGACGATGATGACGACGACGATGAAAATCGTCATCATCAACATGGCGGTAGAGGTGATGATAAAGACAACGGCTGGGTTGCGCAGCAACAGACATTCGCAAACTTGCGTTTAGCAAGCATAGATCGAATTATTAATAAGAGTAATATACCTTCACTTGTAAACTAAGTAATGAAATATTATAATTCAAAGCCACTAAAACATCAAGCAACGAACACAAACAAATGTTGAGAAGGGATGCAAGAGAAGCTAGAACTATAAAATGTGGCACAGATCGGAATTTTATCAGATTAATCTGTCTTGATCACACCAGATAATCCTTAATCTTTCCCTAATTCGTTAGTTTGATTTATTTATTCATCTCGATATTGCATGCAATTACAGATTGAAAGTAGATTGAGTTGTGACTACGAATTGTTACGCAGATCTTTGTGTGCTTCACACATAGAGCTGTATACAGAGCTCTATGGCTTCGCCTCACCGGCACCAGACACAATTGTGAGTACGTGGGACAGTGTAACTCTTTCTGCCACCGGGCGACGGGCGCTCGCTTCAATTCATGAAAACACGCTTCGAAATATCAATTTAGAGGTATCTATAATGCTTATTGAACTCTCATGGTGGTACTGAGAATGTTAAGTTCATAAGTTTCTCAATTCTTAACATTTAAACCGGAACAAAAGCTGGAATATGCCTAAATGAAAACGCGTCACCAGTATATGTATATAAAGAAAACTCGAGAACACGCATTTCAATTATTTATAAATAAGTGAATTGGGTCTTCACGTGTTTTCTTTATATACATATAATTGTGACGTGTTTTCATTATTTAATATATAATGGGTTCGCACTAAACCAGAATCATTATTTATAAATTATAAAAATGAGAATGGAATTCTTTATAAATAACGAAATTTCGAATTGTAATTATTTATAAATAATAGCTATGACTTGGAATTATTTATAAATAATGAAGTATCGAATTGCAATTATTTATAAATAATGATATATGAAATATAATTATTTATAAATAATAGCATTTATATATAAATAATATTAATGTATTTTGTCTTTATATGTAAATAATAAAGATGAGTTTTATAATTTGTTTATAAATAATGTAAATAATATATAAATAATGCAATTGCTGATTGCAATTATTTATAAATAATATAGTATGACTTGTAATTATTTATAAATAATGGAGTAATAATTATAATTATATATAAATAATTAAAATTGTATACAAATTATTTACAAATAAATTGATACATTTACTTACATTATATGATAATAATAGTTATTATATGTTAAATAATGGTTATATAACATATAATATGTGTAAATAATAAATTGACAAACGGCGCCTCATAGAAACATTCTACATTTTGGGTGAAACATATATGAGAAGTAATTTGTTTGAACTGTTGAAGGGAAATATTATGTACATTGTATGGTGATCGAAAGTTCAAAAATGTTACTTCTTTTGAAATACCATTACAGATGAACTTTCAATCTGGTATATATTATTTTGTAAAACATTTTTACCAACTGTTTATTCTGATTTCCTATCTTTACAGAACAACTACCAAAACACAGAGTCAATCGAAGATATGTAAGTCGTGATGCAAGCCTCCACACAAACTTTTTTTTCTCTTTCAGCGTGTTCACACACAAAGAATTTCATCCCTTAATCATGACTAAAGAATCATGACTAACGAAACGATGTATAAAGAATCATGATTAACAAAACTAACCGAACGTTCACACACACAAAAACAAGATCCCAAAACAGGTGGCATTCAGCTGCACGAAACATCGTATAAGTGCGCAGTTTGCTACTGCGCAGTGTGCTGTCTTTTTTTTCTGTCTGCTGTCTTCTGTTCTGTTCTGAGGTCACGTTAAGCCACGCCCAGTTATACATTAAGTTTCGTATAGCTAGTGCTAATCATGATTAGCGAATCGACCGGTCGTTCACACACAAAACGATCATGATTCTATAGTCAGCTCTCATACGAAACGATGCTCAAACCCCTGTTTCGTTAATCATGATTAGCTATACGACGTTTCGTTAAGTGAGCGTTCAGACACACAATCTCCGACAATTTCCGTCGTATAGCTAATCAGGAGCTGATTCTTTAGTCAGCTTCTGATTAGCTATACGATGAAATTTTTGTGTGTGAACACGGGGTTTGCCACCTCGGGCAAGTGAATTTATAATCTTTCATATTTGACTTGCCCCGAAACAGAAAATTTAATTGCCCGCCCCCCCAAAAAATGAGATTACTAAAGAATGCACAGAAGAAAAATTTACTTTTAACTCTCGTAGTTGAACAGAAATGTTGGGCAACCAAATTAGATCAGTTTACTTGCCTGTCATCAATTTTTACTTGCCCTGGGCAACAGGAAAAGTGCCTTGACCAATGATAAATAATTAACATATATATTTGAAAATAAACGAAGATACTATGGAGCTGCACATTTCTATTCACAGGGACGTTTACGAGACACCCATCCAAGAGGATCGACCTGCACTGCCGCCACTGCCCCCTGTTGTCAACAGACCACCAATCAAGAGAATCGTAACTCCGGAGGATATGCAAGTCTACGAGAACCCAGAGGATAGTACAACTGAATCAGGAAGGGTAGGTCTTAATTATCATCCTTTCATAACTCCCATTTGTTGTGTACAAAACATAGTGTGAAGTACCAAACCATTGCAGAGCGGGTTAACTAAGCGCAGATAAATTAGCGCGCACTGCGCTTTCATGGCGCAGATCAAAGACAATGCAGCAAGCACATTTGCACAGCTCTCAAGCAAAAATGTCTTTAATGAGAGTTGTAGCTAGCTATGGCCTCCCTCTCCTTTCTGATTGGATGATTGTAAATGAAACAACATCATTCATTGGCTCACAGCTGCCCTGTGGGCGTGGTCTAACGCTTACTAATTTGCATTAAGATATTCCTATAATCCGGCCTTGGTCTCACGGTGCTTGCGAGGGGCTGCAACAAGTTTGTGCATTCTCTTCTCATCGCAAGTCTCATGGCAGGGTTTTGAAGTTGTTCAAAATCCATTGCAATCAAAACAATGGAAGAAAAATAGTATATGAGCCCGGCTATGGCAAAACCAGCAACTTCATGCACCGCATTTACGATTTTGCGTAGATGGCCTGAAAAGGTACAAAATTGACCTCAGGGACGAAATGGACATTTTAGTATCATATTATTGTTGAGCAACTTTTCTAGTTTCTAATGAGATATGCAAAATTCCGAAATATAATCGGGAAAATGGCTATATCTTAGGATAAAATCAAGAATTACATGTACTTTGAACTGAGTGTTGAACTGTAACCTCAATTATCTCCATTGTTTTAGCAGAATAAGAAAGGAAAAAAAAATCATAACTTTGTCAATATTTGTCTGATCGGCATAGAAATGGTCTCAAAATAATGAAAACAAATCCACACAACAACATCATATCAAAAGCTCAATTTTACATTTTGTGTCAAAGTTGCTGGTTTTGCCAGAGCCGGTCACATATGGTGATGGCGTAGTCTTGTAGTGCGGGAATGGTCTTTCATTGGTTGCATCGCACCCTGAAATGTTTGAAAATGGCCTAGCTTATTCATGTAAACTGACATCAGGATTATTCAAGCAAACTTATTAACTTTGATCGCCATAGTGAATCAGCCGAGTGGCTGTATATAATTTGCACGAATGGTGTGTGCATGTGTATGTGTGACAAGTGCGCTACATGTGATGCGCAATTCACATATATCACAGTGGTCCCTATCATCATATAGTATTTTCAGCATGATTTCCAGTGATTTGAACCTTGTCAGAACCATGGAGAGTGTTCGACGAAGCCTTCGAAGGACGAGGAGTCATTTACCAACCTAGAATCAGCATTTATTGATACATTTCGGTAAATATGTTATAACTATATCAATATCTTACAAATTGGAAACGGGCACATAAATAAAAATATAAATAAACGATGGCATCTAACGACGTTTACATTCAGCTACCAGAAACCGGGGTAACTTTGGCAGCCGGGGTGACTTTGGCCACTTTTTGAGAAGGCTATATTTTCATCACTTTTCACTCTTTAGAACTAATATCTGATTCTATACATTACCGTATAAGGATATATTTATAACAATAAGAAATTTGTTTTAAAAAGTGAGGCTTGATGAAAGTACATTCATCTATTAAAAAAAGTGGCCAAAGTCACCCCGGCGGTCAAAGTCACCCCGGTTTACGGCTAAGCAGTATGCTACACCGACTTCAAGCCGACGATCCCAGCGATCGATTGCGGGGATTCCCGCTGAGGACTCATCGAAGATGGATATCACAGTATTGATATCATTTTTTTTTGCTCTTTAAATTTACAAAAATTAGTACTAGTTATAAAAAGAAGAATTGATTGATTGACCCATCGCAGCTTGTTGCAGCCCTTCGCAAGCACCGTAAGACCAAGGCCTAAGTCAACATATTGGAATACCAATTTTGTACTTCTTAAGCACTTCCTAACTTCCTGACTTAGGCAAGAACTTAGGAAGAGATTTGGGATAAATTTTAGAATACCACCCTTAGTCATTAAGATACACCTTGACCAGAACTGTACTATCCCTTTAATCAAGATGATATCGTCGGTTGAGCAAGAGAAGGGCCCTATGTCCTTTTTGGTACATCAGAGATAATCATGTGTTTAAGTTTGGGAGCTCTGTTTTGTTAATATTGTTTTTATTTTTTATTTTTGATATATATGAATAACAAATTGAAATAATTGTTTCTGAAAATTTGGCATGACATTGAGGAGGCTGCGACCTACAAGATGGTGTGCAGAACTCAATTAAGCCAAAGTTGACTTAATGTCTTTCTTACTCTCACCTGATGATACCAAACCACTTGCTAGATGTGACATCAGTGAAACCCAAACATCGATTGTAAAAAAAAGGAAGTTGCATAACAAAAACAATAGCAAATTACCTGGGCCATGTTGCTCAAACAGGGTACACCTGATGGGATTAGGCAAAAGCTTGTTTTCAACCAATCAGCATTGACTATTCATATACTTTTACTTTGATTCGGTTAATGGCTGTAGTTGTGCAGTTGGTCCCTGGTTTTTGCCTATGCATTTCCTTTCTTGTTTCGCACATTACTAGAAATAAATGAATACATAACATGAGCTAGTTTGATGTATACCTGTTATTTCTTTGACAGATCTTAAAAGCGAAAGTGCAGAAAATCGTATCCATAGTGTTTATAAAACTACAGATTACTGGAGGAATTATATCATAGAGGACATACCTTTGGGAGAATTATATAAAAGTGCCTTGAAAAGTATGAACATAGAAGATTCATTTGTATTCATTTATTTTGAGGAGTTGAAACGGGGAATGGTACGTATTATATATTATCTATGTTCCTTATTTTGGGGGAATTACTTTTATTTGGTTTAAATAATGATAATAATGGTGGCTACTTTATATAGCGCACGTTCCATCTTTTGACTCTCGCATCATTATTATTACTTGATCATTGGGTACACACTGCAACCAATCCAGCACACAAAGTGCACATTTTCATTGTTATGGGGACGTTTATATACTTAAAGGTACTGGATAAAGATAATAGAGAGTACTGGTTTAGCCTTGTCAAGTATAAAGACAAATGATGTACATGTATAGCTTTCAGGAATACTGATGGAATGTCAAAATATATTTGCACGATTCAACCCAAATATTCCAAAATAAGAAGAATAATTATCTAAAAATTTGACATAACATAGACATGGCTCTGACCTACAATTTAGCAAACATTGACTTTACACCCTTCTCAGTGGTAGAGCATGGTCAGACTTATTGGGGGGGCAAGCCTTATGTATTTCTTCTTTTGTCTTCTATTTTTGTTTTCTTTTGTTTTAGTTAAAATAAAAAATAAAACAATTTGTATTTATTTATTATTATTTTTTAAATATTTTTAAAAATATATTTATTTGTATTTATTATTATTATTATTGTTTTTGTTGTTTTTTTTTGGGGGGGGGGGGGGGGGGCATGTCCCCCCCCCCCCCCCCCATAGCTATGCCACTGGCCCTTCTCACTCTCACCAAACGATATCTTTTGTTTTTCTTTGACAGGGTTCGATGGCTCCAGGTTCAGTCAGTGATGAAGGGAGTGGGGGTTCGTTCATCTTCCAGCAGCAGTCTGGTAATGGTAAGCCGTCAACAGCATTTGAAACAAATAAGCCAGGGGGGTGTTTCACAAAGATCCTAAGTTGATCTTAGCACTAAGATAGTCTTAAATATTATGGAAAGCCACTAGTGTCTTGAAACAGTTTTATAATAATTATGTTGAAATGCATAATATGTTGATTCAAATCATATATATTTTATAATTATCAAAGAGATTCATAATCTTCGCATAAAATTCATGAAATCTCTTTGATAATTAGAAAATATATATGATTTGAATCAACATTTTATGCATTTCAACATAACTTTCATAAAAATGTTTCAAGACACTAATGGCTTTCCATAATATTTTAGACCATCTTAGTGCTAACATCAACTTAGGATCTTTGTGAAACACCCCCAGTTCACCTTAAGCGTATGGAGAACATCATTTCTGGTATATATATATATAATTATAAATGTTAAGCTAATCCTGATTATATTATGCAATTCCTATAGAGTTAATACAGGGACCACCAGGCTCACTTTAATAGGCAGTGGGTTAACCCGGTCACTTCGAGATTATGTAATCCCCATAGACTTTGTACATAGCCCACCCGGTTCCCGTAAGCAACGGGTTAAGTGGAAAATTCCAAAATCAGCTAGTGCTTCATATTAACCTTAATAATTGATAATTAAGCTTTTGATTGCACCATTATCATAGTCAATTGCCATTATATATTCATCGATACCAATCATCAAGTTGTAGAGGAGATTATTGTAATTATGTACTTTTTTACATTCTATTATGTTGACAGTTACAATGACAAAAAACGGTATCCATCCGAAGTTTTCAAATTTGAACTTCATTTTCCGAAAGAGCATAAAAATAATGTCAAAATACCAAAAATCAATTGAATATGTTAAGTATTGGCTGAGATATGCCCATCCGAATGAATTTTTCGTCAATGGGCAATCAGTGTTATCATGGGCGTAAATACTAAAATACGTAACACCTATTCATCAGGGGGGGATGAATGAATAGATCATCCCCCCCTGTTGAATGGGTATCAATGACAGATTTACGCCCATGAGTGTTATAGTGCTCTGGTTCATAACTTTATGAACCAGAGCACTATAAACACTGATTGCCTATTGAAATAAAATTCATTCGGATGGGCATATCTCAGCCAATACCTAACATATTTAATTGATTTTTGGTATTTTGACATTATTTGTATGCTCTTTTGGAAAATGAAGTTCAAATTTTAAAATTATAAAAATAGATTTTTAATGACGTCACACTTCACCACTCTATTGTAATATACTTTTTACATTATGATTTTGACCCACAGGAAGTTTCGATGACTATGACAGCGAGGGATCAACAGATTACGAAGACATAGATGAAGACATTCCAGGCGGCAAAATCATGTGAGTTAATGTCAAAGTCAAATTTAAAGGTGCACCTGTAAAGTGTCTAACTCCATAAAAACTGATTTGAGCTTCCACATTTCTCTTCTACCGTGTTGTTTGTCTTATGGTAAGAGAAGAATAACAAAGGGTTAGATTTTTTTCAAATGCCTTTTAGTATGACGCTATCTATCATTGATAATCATTCAGCTCAAAATGTGACGTTTAGAATTTTCAAATTTGAACTTCATTTTCCGAAAGAACATACAAAATAATGTCCATATACCGAAAACAAATTGAATATGGTCAGTATTGGCTGAGATATGCCCATCCAAATTAATTTGTTTGGCAATAGGCACTCAGTGTTATAGTGCTCTGGTTCATAAAGTTATGAACCAGAGCACTAAAACACTGATTCCCCATTGAAGTAAAATTTGTTCGATGGGCATATTATCTAAGCCAATACTTAAAGGGACTTAGTAACATTGTCCAAATCGTCAAAATAAAATTTTCATTCTAGCGGTTCCCTCATAACTTGTTGTATTCGCATTAACAATAAAATCATGGGACAGGTTTCGGTTTTTCAAATTTCCCTTTCGTTACAAAGATATGTACGATTGAAGTATTCAGATAAGAAAAACTCCGGGCGAGATTTTCATCCCTGTACAAAGTGAATGCAGTGAGTTAGTGAATATCACCCAATATCACTTTGCATTTTCGCTCATAACTTGGCCATGCAATGTCCATTTGACTTGAAATTTTCACACAATACCCTGTGGACATGTGAGATAACAACACTATACATTGCATCAACCCTTCATCACTTTTTGCACATGTCAACAAAGTTACTAGATCCCTTTAACATATTCAATTGATTTTCGGTATTTGGACATTATTTTTGATGTTCTTTCGGAAGATGACTTTAAATTTGAAAATTCTAAAATAGGTTTTTATGACGTCATAGCTTCTGTACTCTATACAGTAATTCGTTGTAAAAGCTGACGCAAATTTTTGCTATTTTAACCAGGAAAGCAGTGTTCTCTTTCAATAAAACTTTCACACATCATTCGGACATATCTTACAATGCTTTTGGTATAGGATTGAAGTCTCAAATGTAATTTTGGGCAATATCTGACACTTAACCTTTAAGCATCGACTTTTATTAATGCTGTTCCCTTGAACCGGTGCTAAAATTGATTTTAGTGAAACATCTTTCTGGAATAACTCTTTAAACAATATTTTGTTTGCAAGCAGTTTCATTATTCATTATTCCCTTTAAAGTTTTAACTTATCCAACTTATTATTTTCTTTTCCAACAGCGAGAAGCAAAAGAAGCCAAAGATAAACAAACTTGAGGAATTTAAGAAGATGCACGATGACCGCGACTTGATCGGCTTACTCTACTCCTACGGCAACTTCATCGGCACAATGAAAGCTGGAAACTTCTTGGCCAAATGGGAGAAGCGATACTGCATCGCGAGAGATATGGAACTCTTACTCTACAAATCATACAAGGTATGAGTTACATTTATTCATATTGGTTAGCAGAAGATGGAGGGGAGAAGGGAGGAGGGGGAGGAGGGGGAGGAGAGGGAGGAGAGGGGGGGGGGGGGGTAGGGAGGGAGAGAGGGAAACTTCTTGGCCAAATGGGAGAAGCGTTACTGCATCGCGAGGGACATGGAACTTTTACTCTACAAATCATACAAGGTATGATGGGTAACATTAATATTGTAGCTAGATTCATATCGGTTACCAGCTAGGAGAGGGAGGGGTGAAAGGGGGAGGCAAGGGGGAGGGGAGGGGAGGGAGAGGTAGGGGGGAGGAGAGAGGGAAACTTCTTGGCCAAATGGGAGAACCGATACTGCATCGCAAGGGACATGAAACTCATACTCTACAAATCATACAAGCTATGAGAATTTATACTGTACATACATTTATATTGGTTAGCAGGAGGGGGGGGGGGGGGATAAAGGGGGAGTGGGGGAAGGGGAGGGGGAAGGAGAGAGGGAAACTTCTTGGCTGAATGGAAGAAGCGATACTGCATCGCAAGGGATTTGGAACTTTTACTCTACAAATCATACAAGGTAATGTACATATATAAAAAAACAATTGTTTAGCAGGATGGGGAGGGGAGACGGAGAATGGACTGAGGAGGAGGGGAGAGGAGGAGGGGAGAGTAGGAGGGGAGAAGAGGAGGAGGGAGGGGAGGGGATTGGAGGGGGTAAACTTCTTGGCTAAATGGGAGAAGCGGTACTGCATCGCGAGGGAATCATACAAGGTATGAGTAACATTTATACTGTACCTATATTCATATTGGTTAGGAGAGAGAGGGGAAGAAAGGAGGGGGAGGGGAGAGAAGAGGGTTTTCTCTTGTTGAATGAAATATGAATGTAACTATCGATTGTGCTTCCTTTTTTTATTAATTTGGATTTTGTTCCATTTGTTCAGGATAAGAAACCCCAGAGAATGCCCCTGATGGGTTACGAGGTCTACCTACTGGGACAACAGTGTAATCGGGACCACGTCTTTAGAATCAACCGTGCAGTAATATTCTATGTAGAAGTGTAACTCTTATTGAAAATATTGACTGTTTTCGTACTGAATTTAATTTATATTATTACTATTTGTCTTTCTTTTTCAGGATAAGAAGCCCCAGAGAATGCCCCTGATGGGTTACGAGGTCTATCTACTGGGACAGCAGTGTAATCGGGAACACGTCTTTAGAATCAACCACAGTAATATTCTATGTAGAAGTGTAACTCGTATTGAAAATATTGATTGTTTTCATTATGAATTATATTCATATTATAACAATTTTTCCTATTTTCAGGATAAGAAACCCCAGAAAATGCCCCTGATGGGTTACGAGGTCTATCTACTGGGACAGCAGTGTAATCGGGACCACGTCTTTAGGATCAACCACAGTAGTATGAAGCACCCCTTGCTGTTTGCCGCAGAATCCAGACTGGATTCTGAGAAATGGGTTTCGGTAAGTCACATTTCTTAAAAAAATATTGTTTCAACATGTTTGTTCTTAACTGTAACTCTTTCAACCATTCAGGACTATGCACTATCCCCTTCTCGGTTCCCCCCCACCTCATCACCACCTCCCGCCACCACCACCTCCCGCCACCACCTCCCGCCACCACCTCCCGCCACCACCACCTCCTGCCACCACCACCTCCCGCTACCACCTCCCGCCACCACCTCCCGCCACCACCACCTCCCGCCACCACCACCTCCCGCCACCACCTCCCGCCACCACCTCCCGCCACCACCTCCCGCCACCACCTCACGCTTCCCCCTCCCGGTAACTTATTGAAGGTAGACCACATAATTATACCCATTAATCAAACCCAAACATTACATGGGATGGTATTTAATAGAAAATAGCTTAGATAAATATCTGAAAAATACAAAACCTAGCGAGATATGGACAAAAACAAAAACACACACAAACACATTCATGATGAATATGATCATGAAGTACGTCGTACATGGTTACAAATATTCATTAAAAGAACATATTTGATTCATGTTTGGATGGCATTTCCAGTTTTCATCACATTTTAAAAGTTTTTACAAGAGGTGCTTTCTCACTAGTTCCAAATTTTAAAAGTTCTTGTAAGAGGTGCTTTCTCACTAGTCCAAAATGTTTTTTTTTGCTTCGTTCCCTACCTAGGTTCTATCTCGATATGCCACGATAGACCACACAATCGTGCCAACTTCAGGTTATACCATAGACCCAGAGGAACAAGATGACGGAGGGACGTCCAAGAAAGGTAAAGCAAAAATAATTGTGATGATTTTTAGTATCGTAATTATATTCAATATTTGTATAGGGCGTCTAGCTTATTAGGAGTAGCTAGCGGATTCTTTGCAGAGTATCAAGAATTTAAAGATTGTCATGCGTGGGGACATAGAGGGCCTTCCGGAGTAGCCTTATTTATTTGTTTCTAGGCTAGTTCATGGGCACTGCCGAACAGTGAGCCAGTGTGTTACTACTCACTGTGCATCTGAGTTATATCAAATCTGAACCAGCTTTTATAAGATTTATTCAAACTGTTATAATTGCATTTACTTCACCTGGGAGTGTTTCATAAAGATTTTAAGTTGAACTTAAATTTAGGTTGGGCTTAAAAGTTATTGAAAAAAGATATTCAAGAGCAAAATTGCACATATTTGAGATTTGTAATAAATTTTACATTTAGAATATTAAATCTCCTTGATAATAGTTAATGATAATGCTTATAAACCAAATTTTATGATGTATTTTTAATAGTTCAACTAATAGGATCTTTGTGAAACACCCCCCTGATTCGACAGAGACAAACTGATGAAGATTATTAATATACGTTAGATAAACGTAAGAGCATTCTTTAGTTAACAATAATAATGGTCTATATATATATCTAAGCATTTATATGACGCCATGATATTCTGTTCCGAGGTGCAATCGCCTTTTAAATACATTTGACGATTTGTTCATTATTTATTTGTTCTAGAAACAAAGAAACGTAAGTTGGGCAACAACAGTTCATTACTCCAGCACTGCAATATGTACATCCAAATCACATTTTATTTCTGCCACTGCTAAAATTTGTATATAAATTGTAGCATTCAAGTTCACATATCAAAATCTTTGTTTATTCACCATGCTACACTTTGATTTTTGTCCACCTGCAACAATTTTTTGAAATAAAGATGCATTTTTATACAGAAACTGTATTTCACTTTATATAAACCATCCCATTTGAGAAACCTTGATCCAGCACAATTCAAAATATTGAAAAAAAGATGCACATTTAAAAGAAATAATTGAGAAGGAAAAAAGAAATTTAATCACATACATAAATTACATGGATGTCATGAGGGTTTCAAATCACTCCTTACTTTAAACCACGTGATGTGAGAACCTGGTGGGCCCTGTATTAACATTATAGGGATTTGCCAAATTTATTAGGGAATAATGTAAGTACAATTTTCTGCGCCAAGCTGTTTCATCATTATTTAAGTTGAACACAAATATTTGTTTGAAATGCACAGAACTTAAGAAATGTGCGATGGCTCTCAGAAAGTGCCTGGTAACATCGAAGATTTAAAACAAATTTCAGAAATACCCATTTATTGCTATCATTGTGTTGTGACATCTTTGCCAGATGATAAGTCTGAGCACCCAAGGGTTAATCAAAATACGAGACCAATGTACTGTACTTCAATAATTAATAGCTAATTTAGAATTTGCAGTATTTTCCAGTATGAACAATGGTTTATAATAACAGTCCTTTTTCTTTTGTATATTCAGTAGCAGAACCAAAAAATAGAAGAATATAGTTTAGGTTTTTATTATTTACAGTGATGACAATTTGATTGCATGATTTTTTGATGTTTTGAAATAATTCATGAGTAAAAGGTATATATACCAGATCTCAATATTACGGTATAGAAAAAGAATTGAGCTAAGTCGTTGTTTGTATAATTTCTTAGATACTCATGTTAGAAGATTGAGAGCCTTGTAGAGACCCAATTTAGCTCTCTTTTTATTTGCTATAAATATTCCAAAAATTAGAAATTATGATAATAAGTATTATTTATATAGCGCATAATATGAAATAACATCCGATCTCTATTTGCTTTGCAATAATTCATTACCAAAATTACTATTATCTGAAAATTTGGCAGTACATAGAGAAGGCTCTGAACTATATGTGACCTCACACCACAAAATGACCGTTATGTCGCCGTGGTAGTTTGTCTGTTATTAGCTGATAATAGTCAAATTTTGTTTAAAATATGAAATTCAGAATTTTGGTATATAAGAGTATCTTAATCTACATTTTGTAAAATTTTGAGAGCCAGAAATCATGTTTAAATATGATTTTTAATCAAACAAAAATGATCAGATAACAGTGTTTGAATGGACGCCGATCTTTGAAGCGGCCCGTTTTCTCCCTAACTTTAAAACTGATTCAGCAATGTTCCAAATCTTGGGCGCTTATTATGAGATTGGTTTGCTTAGTCCAAATATGACCTATTATATACATTTAAGGGTAATGACTTCTACTTTAATGTCATGTAAAAATTAGCACAATCATTTTTCCAGACTTATTGGTCGGTTTGTGGTGTAAGGTCACATATGTACAAGATGGTATACAGAACTCAAATTAGTAAAACAAATGACTTAAAGGGATCTAGTAACTTTGTTGACATGTGCAAAAAGTGATGAAGGGTTGATGCAATGTATATTGTTGTTATCTCATATGTCCACAGGGTATTGTGTGAACATTTCAAGTCAAATGGACATTGCATGGTCAAGTAATGAGCGAAAATGCAAAGTGATATTCACTGACTCACTGCACTCACTTTGTACACGGTAAGAAAAACTCTGGGGGAGTTTTTTTCTTATCTGAATACTTCAATCGTACATATCTTTGTAACGAAAGGGAAATTTGAAAAACCGAAACCTGTCCCATGATTTTATTGTTAATACGAATACAACAAGGTATAAGGGAACCGCTAGAATTAAAATTGTATTTTGAGGATTTGGACAATGTTACTAAGTCCCTTTAACAACCTTCTCACTCTCACTTGACGATATTGATATTTTCTCTCCCAGGTGGCTTCTTCCACTTAGGCAAGAAGGATAAGGACAGCCTCCAACAGGTCAACATCGATGAACAGGACAACTTATCAGGTGAGAATTCCACTTTTTATTATCATGTCATTGGAAATGTCCAACTAGAAGTGAAAGGAAGTATGCACTTATCAGTAAAAGATTATACAAATGCCAGCTTTAACCCTAATCCCACTGGGGGGGGGCCATTTTGGCCCCCCCCTGTCGTTTTTTTTCGACGTGCATCTAGACCGTTTGGAATTTCACGTTCAAACTTCATGACTATTTTCTCTCAAGTCTCCCGCATGTTTTGATATATAATTCACCCCGGTCGGACATGTAGAACCGATTTTAGAGGTCGATAATTGCTCGACCGTCACAAAAAAATGTAATTTTTGTACAGGTTTCTATGTAATTCCTATTATCCGATGCCATGTAAACTCCAAATCGGTTATAATTGTTACTTTGAATTATAATTTGGATTATTTCTTTTATTAGTTGAATTCATACACTTCAGAGATAAATTCTTCTTAAAAAAACAAAACAAAAACAACAAAAAAACAATAAAATACATAAGAATGAAAACAATGTGGGTAAATCCGGGAATACTAATTTGCATATTTATGCAAATTAGTGATATATTTTATCACCATAAAAAACATGGATGTGATGAATTGCATCATTTGAAAGTATTTTTACAGAAAACCTGAAGAAATCCTGTAATTTCTCTTGATTTTAGATGAAAATCCCAATTTTCCCCCAAATTCGTCAAAAATTTGCATATTCAAAATTTTAATTAATTATAAAAAAAAAAAATAATCGTCTAATTTTTTTTTTTCCGTCAAATTCTTATTCTACTTGACTTGTTGTACGTATGTGCCAATTTTCAAGTCGATCGGTCCATTCGTTGCCGAGATTGGAGGGGGGGGCCAAAACGGCCCCCCCCCAGTGGACTCAAGTGACCAAAATAACCCAGTGGGATTAGGGTTAAGCTGCGTTCCCATTAGAGCGAATTTCCGCTGCGAATTTCCGCCGCGAACATTCGCACGGACCAAATCAGTATTATTCATATATTATTCTTATTACATGGCGAATAATTGCAAGCGAATTTTTTTAATCGCTCCTCAGACCGATTTTTTCAATAATTTGCTGCGAAAAAAAAAATTCGCCGCGGAAATTCGCTCTAATGGAAGGGCAGCTTTAGGCTTCCCTTGTAAATTGTCCTCAATTTTTTTCTTATTGGCTCTCTTTTAATAGGCAGATCCAAAATATAACTGTTGGTATGCCTTCATTTTTCTCTAGGGTATGTGAGCATTGTTGGTGCCCGGTACGGAGAACCGAAAGTCAAACGAAAGTGGATCACGATACAGGGTAACGCATTCGCGTGTGCGCCGAGCAGAGACGAGCAGACCACCTTCAGTTTCGGCATGGCGGGCATCACCGTCGACACTGCCGACAAGAAAGAGGCGAAGATGAAGAACGCGTTTAAAATTTCGAGGGACAACGAAGTGCTGCTCTACATTGAGGTAGGTTTATAAATGTAGTCCGATAAGAATTAAAAAAAAATTAAACAATTTCAAGCCTTATGCAGGGCTGCCAAGTCTCCCTGTTTTTGCAGGGGACTCACTTAAAGTAGACCCAAATTACTGCATCGGATTTCATCCTATCAGCCAATCTCTCTGATTATTGAAAGATTAGTGTCATTGGGGAGTATGCATTTGATAGATTAGATATCTCCCTGATTTCTGATGAAATTTCCGTAAATCTTCCTGATTATTGAAACATTATTGTCATTGGGTGGTAAATGTATGTATTTTATAGATATCTCCCTGATTTCTGATGAAATTGATCTAAATCTTCCTGATTATTGCAACATAATTGTCATTGGGTTTGTATGCATTTGATCGATATCTCCCTGATTTCTGATGAAATTTCCCTAAATCTTCCTGATTGTTGAATGTTAATGTTGGTAGCTCTGCGGCTATGTTGCACCCTTTAGATATAATTCTAATTGCCCAGAGAGCATTCTAGCCAAATATTTACCAAAGATAATGATGTGCCCTTATTTAGATCTTACAGGTGAATTCTGAAGAAAAACAAAATACGAAACCCAAATAGAGCCCAAAACTCCAGTACTTTAAGATCTTTAATATTGTGTCCGTCCTCCTAGCTAGGCTCCAAACAAGGTGGATGCAAGAATGCATCCCACGAAACTTGTTAAAATCATGGAGAACCCCCCCCCCCCCCCCCCCCCCGATCAAAACCCCCTGTACAGATAACTTTGTTTTAATAGAGCATTTTTAACAAGATATTTGATGTTAGGCTCCAAACAAGGTTTAATAATGCAGGCATGGTTATCAAAAACTTGTTGAAATCATAGTATAGAAGAGAAACTGGATCCGACCCTGACCATCACCTCAAAACCAATGTTTATGTAACTTTCATTTGATTTGAGTATTTTTAACAAGAAACTTGATGAACATTCTCTTCCCAGGCTCCAAACAAGGAATGCAGGATGCAGGAATGCTTCTCAAGAAACTCATAGAAACCATGGAGTGGAGACTGGATTAGAACCCAAACAGCCCCCCAAAACCATTGTACATGGACATTTTTTTTTGATGGAGTATTATCAAAAACAAGATCTAAAATGTTCTGTCCCATCTCTTGTTAGGCTCCAAACAAGGTGGATGGCAGGAATGCTTCTCAAGAAACTCGTCAAAATCATGGAGAAGAAACCGGTTTAGATATCACTGCAAAACTAAATGTTTATGTAACTTTCCTTTGATAGAGTATTTTTAACAAGATATTTGATGTTTTGCCCCTGATGTCTATTTTATAGGCTCTCAACAAGGTTGACGCAGGAATGCTCCTCAAGAAACTCGTCGAAATTATGGAGAAAAAGCCGGACCGGACTTCAAAGAGCGCCCCCAGTCCCATGCCGGAACCCGAACAGAAGAAGGCGGCCACTGAGGGCATCGTGGCCAGACTCATGGCCAACTTTGAGAGTACGCCAGGCGATACCACGGATGGCGGAAATGTTGGCGGCGGCGGCAGTGGCAGCGTCAACGGCGGCGTTGGGGGCCAGGTTAGTTCTGTTTGCATGTTTTCTATATATAAATTGTATTTGTTTTGGTTCCATTTTAGGGGTTATAATTTGCATTTACTTTGGATGTACAGTGGAACCTTTTCATGACGAGGTTGTTTGGACTATGAACATTACCTTGTTATATGATCAGGTATCTTGTTTATATAACAGATACAAAAAACAAATCTTGAGGGCTAGGACCAGCAAAGTTACCTTGGGTATATTTTAAATGGATTTTGTTATATCAGAGCCCTTTATAACGCGGTTCCACAGTATATATATATTTCATAATTTCTATTATGAGAGTTATGGACAGGTCGTTGTCCTTGTCAGACTGATTTTTTACCTTTAAAAAATGTGAGTTGGAATTGATTGGGTTTTTAAAAAAAAAAAATCATTAATTACATACTTGTAGAAATTCCTTGTTTATAATCATGTGATGGATTATGTATACACATGTATATTTTTTCATGGTGGTGTTTATTTTGAACATTTATAAATATTTTTGTTAATTCATTGTTTATTTTGGTTATTTTAATTTGTCTTACCAAATATTGATATGGGTCATTTAATTCTAGTTTAACCCTTTTGCATTGGCACATTTGAGAAATGTTTTTTTTTTTTAAAGTTAACTACCCGGTCCATCTTATGCATTGGAAAATTCCATTTAATTTAATATGTGGTCTAATTTCATAGAACATTATACGAACATTTCAGTGTTATTAATGTTGATATCATTGGTTTGTATTATTTTAATTTACAAACTTAGATGGTATTTATATTACTAACCATGAATATAAAGTTTTTTATTCCCTTCAGGTGGCACCATTTAATTATGAATTTCCATTTTTGCGCAGTGCAAGTTTACATTGATTCTGTGACTCAATTGTGTTTTTTTTTTGGTGTGCGGTTTATTGATATTAATGTTTAAAATGCGAAAAGAATTAAAGTCCCATGTGATATGTTTGTTATGATATCAAGGGAGAGTGAATTAAAGCTCCTCCAGAATTGTTTCTGCTGATGTATATATAAACATATATGCTATAGGTATGTGTTCCTTATGTAACTTTTGCAAGTAAATGTCACAGTCAGTTTATGATGAATTCCTTAATATATAGTATATAGTGGCTTTTTACTACAGCTAACTATAAACTGTAGAGTGGACAATAGCTATTTTAAGCAGGACCCATATAATACTGGTATTAATATATATTATATATAGTTCCTTGTTTTTAAAATTTTTTAAAAACAACTATCTGCAATAATGATATACCTCCCCGTGATCTGTTTGAACCATATATATATAGTTCAGGAAAGGGAATCGGGCAAACTGTCAATGCAATAAGGTTGGTAGTTTATACATGATGGAAGGCATGGCATGATTTGTCCCCCACCCCCTTTTTTGTTGCATGTGCTGTGATGTTAGCATTTTTAAAACAAGAATTGCTTGTTATTTTTATAAAACAAGATAAGCATACCCGCAGTAGACTAGTTTTGTAATGTGTCGAACGTCTATGCATGTTTCCTACAGCTTTAGTAACCGGCCGTTTAATAATGACGATGATGATGATGGTGGTGATGATGATGATAAAAGGTTTAATTAAGAACATGTAATACTAGTTTTTCTTTCATGGATTGTAGTGCACTGTGCATCCATTATGTTGATAAGCATATTTTCAGAATATATTTTGTGTGTATTCATGTGTGTGTGTGTGTGTGTTTAATGTTTTATGGTCAGTTGGTGTGTTTGTTTACTGGAGAGGGAAAATGTGCATCACCTGCTTGAATGCTCCTCAGGAAGTGGATGAAATACATGATTTTTTTTTATTAAAGTGGCATAAAAAAGTTGCGACCAATCTCAATTTTTGTGAATAATCGCAAGTCAGTAAATATGGCATTTTAGCCAATAGGATTTGCTCATTTAGGCGCATTTTCTGACTTGCGATTAATCCCATGTTTTGCGATTGATCGCTACTCTTTATGCAACACCCCCAGATGTTAAATTTATTGGCAGGATTGTATCAGACAAAGGCCATAGTGAAGAGTGGAACCTGGTGTATCTTGTATACTAGATCTGTGGGGGGAAATTATATTAAAGTTTCTATTTAAGAAAATCAATTACCACTATTTGTTGATGCTCCCTTAAAAATAATTAGGATAAACTGTGTAAGTCAATGATGAGCCTTTCATCACAAGAAGCGTTGACAGCCATTGAAGAATATATTTTGTATTTTATGATATTCAAGTTTCTAATTAAGAATATGTAATATCATCATTAGTTATTTCCAAAGTATAATAGTGTAATATAGATTGATTTCAGACTCGTTATTTGTTGATTCCTTTAAAGGGACTTAGTAACATTGTCCAAATCCTCAAAATCCATTTGGAATTCTAGCGGTTCGCTTTGCATTTTTGCTCATTACTCGTCCATTTGACTTGAAATTTTCACACAATACCCTGTGGACATATCAGATAACAACAATATACATTGTATCAACCATTCATCACTTTTTGCACATGTCAACAAAGTTACTAGATCCCTATTAGTAGCAGCAACTTCAAAGTATGATATCATTTTAAATAGTTTGATTGTGATATAATGATTATTTGTTGATGCTCGCTTTAAAAATAGCATAAACAACGTGGGTCACCGATGAGCCTTTCAAGGATGAGCATCGTTCAAGAAGATGTTTGTACAATTATATTAATATTTATGATTGATAAAATATTTTATTAGTAGCAGCAACTTCAAAGTATGATATCATTTTAATAGTTTGATTGTGATATAATGATAATTTGTTGATGCTCACTTTTAAAATAGGACAAACGACGCGAGTCAATGCTGAGCCTTTCAAAGATGGGCGTCGTTCAGGAAGATATGTTGTACGATGATATTGAATCTTCCGGGCAAGCAGCCCCTCCTCAAGAGGAATTATACGAGAATAATTCGATGACCCTACCTCACCAGGGGCACTCGTCCAATAGGCATAGTCTCGGGGAAGTTTTTGTGAGTTTTCATTTTGTGTCGCACTATTGGCGCAGATTTTGCAGAAATTTCTTTTGCAGCTTTGACAATTTTCTTTGGCAAGCATTTCTTTCCCTCTTTGCTGTGCATTATACAGTGAAGCCTCCGCACTATTTTTTTTCTTCTTTAATTGCCCTGTTTGGGCCAGTAAAATCTTGAATTTTCTCATTTTGCCCAAGCAAAAAGTTGACTTGCCCCCCCATAAAAACTATGTGAAAAAAGAACAAACAATGATCACTTGTGCTAGGTAGCTCAAATCTGCTTGGCAAACTCCTCTCTTGTTTCTGGATAAAACGTTACACTTCATTCAGGAATTACAATTTTCTCTCATAGTAAACGTTAATGTTGTTTGCTTGATCATGCAACCAAACTAGACCATTTATGAAATTTTACTGAGACATAATTTGTACTTGCCCGGGCGATAGGGCAAGTGCTAGTGTCAATCCCTTTAAACGTACTTATTTCCTACTTGATTTACTATTATTTTGTTTTCTTTGGTTTGTCAATATTTTGTTGTTATACTGCATATTATTGTAAGCGCTGTGATATAGTTTACTATGAATAGCGTAGCTAAATGCCTAATAATAATAATAATAATAATAGTGTTACGAGACAAACTGTAACTTTTTAATGGTTTTGTGTGCTAAAAACTAGATATAATCTGTGATTAATATTTGTGAGTTTTTGTTTAAAAGTGCATTATTATTTTTTGCAGCTCACAAATGTATACTCTATATTTAAGTCTATTAGATTTTAGCATTACATGCATTTTCAGAAATGACAGCCTCATTATTTTTGGGACCAGTCCCGCATGCCTTTAGCTATTTAAAATACATTTGTAATGTCCGTCCCATAGAACCAGTCATAATTTGAGGATTTTTGTTGTTGATAGTTTGTATTTTTTTTTAAAGTGTGCACATATTTTTTGTTGCAGCTAAGTAATTTTTAAAGCAAGCATTTCTATATCCGCAGGCTGTTCTTAATGCTTTTTTTCTGCTGCAAAAAATTCATTATGTATGTTACTGTTAAAAAAATATTCTTAATTTGTTTTCTTTTTTCTTTTGAACCATGGCAAACCTTGTTTGGGTAAAATGTATATATTTGTCAATGTTATTGAAGGCAAGCTTCTTGTTTTTGTTAATAAATTGTGTAATGTTCAATCTAAAAGTTTTTATTTGGTACTTTTGGTACTACATAATATTTTCTCAGGTTCTCACAGTTGTTTGTATATTTATATGTGTATTATTTTAGTGTATGTGACTTTCTTTCTATACTTGCATTATGGTGATACAGTCAAACCTGTCTCAGTGACAATTTGTCTATGGCAGCCAGCTTGCCTATAGCAGCCAGCTTGCCTATAGCAGCCAGCTTGCCTATAGCAGCCAGCTTGTCTATAACGGCCAGCTTGCCTATAGTGGCCATCATATTGTGATCCCTACAGAGAAAGTCAATGTTATGGAACTTGTCTGTAGATTTCACCTGCCTACTGTGGCCACTTTTCTTGTTTCCCTTGGGTGGTCACTATACACAGGTTTGACTGTTTATTTTTTTTTTAAATCACGCTCTAGTGATAAATTGAAAGATTTGTTCTACATGTATGTCTGGAATTAGACATACATGTAGATTCAAAGAAATTAATGTTTTCAAAGTAATTTCATGTTTTCCTGAACCAAATATTTTATTTTGTGCACATGCAGCTTTAAACAAAAAATCCTTTAAACTTACTTTATTTGCAAATATTTCTATAAACTTTTCTTTTTATGATTTGTTAAACTGCTTTGTTCCCCCTATAAAGGTGAGGCGATGGAAAATATGATCTTTTGTGGCTTATGTAGATGTGTATAGATATATATATGTCTTTAAAAGTTTATGCTATTATTGTTTTTAATAATTCTTATTTGTACAATATGCAAGATAAAAAATGTACCGAGTCAATTTTCTAGTCCATAATATTATCTTTATTTAAAAAAGTGTGTTGTGACCAGCTCTTTTAATCGAATATATACAGTATGTACTCGCAGTTGAACACTATAATATCTGAGGTGATCGATGTTTTCAAATTGTTTTCTTTAATATCAGCATATTTAAAGTATAAATGTATATTATACATGTATGATAATCCTCCTATCTATGTTTTTTTCTCAACTGACCCATTCAGGCAAGTAACACATACAATTTGTCCAATTCTACTTGCCCGTACAGAAATTGTACTTGTCCACTTACGTAATTACATGTACTTCTAGATGAGATTCATACATTAGGAATAACACTTTCTCTACCAAAAAAAATGTTAATTGCCCGATCAGGCAACCAAACTAGACAATTTATATGATGTTACTTGCCCCAGGCAATAGGACAAGTGCTAGTGCTAGTGCTAGTGCAAGTGCAAGTGTAAGTGTAAGTGTAAGTGTAAGTGTAAGTGCTAGTGCTAGTGCTAGTGCTAGTGCTAGTGCTAGTGCTAGTGCTAGTGCTAGTGCTAGTGCTAGTGCTAGTGCAAGTGCAAGTGCTAGTGCTAGTGCTAGTGCAAGTGCAAGTGCAAGTGCAAGTGCAAGTGCTAGTGCAAGTGCTAGTGCAAGTGCTAGTGCTAGTGCTAGTGCTAGTGCTAGTGCTAGTGCAAGTGCCAGTGCCAGTGCTAGTGCTAGTGCAAGTGCTAGTGCTAGTGCAAGTGCCCTGTATATGCATGCATATACATGTAAGCTCAGGTGGTATAGCACTGGATGGGTTAGTAGCATTGGGCTGGTTAAATTCCAGTCAAGTTTTATTCTAAAGTTCCAGATATAACATTGTGAGTTCATTCTGGATTACTTTGCCAATATTTTATACAACTCTTTATATTTGAGCTTGGTTGACTGTCTGATCAAGCTTTTGCTCATAACGGAGACCATTGCCTGCTTTGATTATATAACGTACTGGCTCAGCCTATTTCCTTTTATTCATTTTATTATAAGTATCTTTGATTTTGTACTTTGTATTTCTTGCATACCAACATCCAGTGCAAATAATGTATTTTCGATATCACTATCCATTTTTGTTGTAACTGATTTGTATATTGATTGCAGAAAAATTGGTATAATGCCGGGCCGGTCATAACCAGCCCAGATGACTGATTTTTATATTATTGCATAAAATAACGTCGTGGAAAAAAAAAAATTGGTGTATTGCCAGGCCGGTAACGCTAACCCTAACCCGGAGGTCACTATTCAAGTGCAATCTCAGTAAACTTTTGCTCCCCATTTATTTATTGTTTTGAAAATAAAATTCCAGCGGTTTCGTAAGTCTGCATCCGTGGAAGACAAGACACCCACACCCACGTACGAAGATACGATTCTTCCGGCACCGGAAGAAATCTACGACGACGTCGACCTTCCAGAGCCTACGAGTAAATCGAGCCCGGTAAAAAACCTGAAGAAATTTGCCACACTGCCTGCCGTGAGTTCTAGGTCACATTTTAATTGATTTAAAAAAAAAAAGTGTCTAGGCACCTATCACTGCACTAATTGATGCCAAGTTTCAATCATTATTCAAAATTAATTTTTGCTGCTCAGTCTGCAAAGCGTGAAATGTGTGTCTTTTCCTGTTGGGGTATATCTTGATTAGAAAAAAAAGTTATCTTTGTAAAAAAAACCCCACCAGTTTGACTACATGGAATCGGTCTTCTGTTATTACTTTTATCGCCTCTAATAACTACTATTTGTATATTGGACATTAACTAACTATAAAGTATTGCATGCTTTTTTTTCTTGGTATTTTACATGAATTTTCTGTTGTGCTGTGTTTAATATGAAATTTTCTGTTGTGCTACCTTAAGTTGTCATGTAAAAAAAAACGCCTAACATACCTGTAATACATTGTGCTCTCTATGTAACATTGATCAAATACTCTGGTGTGAATTTTGTATAATTTCCTCTACCGGTAATTACTAAAAGCAGTTTTAACAAGCATTGCTAGATGCAGCATTTTCTGATTGCATTATCTTAGCACTGATAAAATAATGTAGTTTTTATGTTGCTCTGATATATACATGTACATGTATCTACCGTAAAACTCCGTGTATAAGACGCACCCGTGTATAAAATGCACCCCCAACTTACGCCAAAATAATGCAATTTTCTAAACTTACTAAAAAAAAAACTATTTTTAATTATGAGCAAAATTTATAACCACTGGTTAGAAAATTGCATATCTAATTAGTACTGCTGCTCACGAATGTATGAATATTCATTAGCAGCAGTATTACTGCTCAATAAACTTGCAATTTTTACATCTGTAACCAATATTTTTTGTGTGAGAAAAAGGTATATCTTGCTGAATGCTACAACTGACAGCAAGCTCTTGTCATGCCCTAACACATTCAACATGACTACAGGGTGTCCAAAAAACATTTTTTTGTTGTTGTTGCTATACCTGTGTATAAGACGCACCCCCCACTTTGAAATTTTTCCGACGGAAAAAAAGTGCGTCTTATACACGGAGTTTTACGGTACTCATAATATTTCTTTATTAACATAGCTAAAGACAGTCTCCTATTTATCATTACAATATTTTGTTTCATTTGATGTCTGTATTGCTGTGTTATTCTAAAGCATATTTGCATCATAATGATGTCTAGATGCAATTGTGCAAGAACAAACAAAATCAGTGTATGAAATCAAATGGAAAAAAATGCTATGCTGCGTGTGTTTGTGTTAATGTAACATGTGGTGTATAAAGTGGATGATGTTTATGAAAGGTTACACAAATTAAGAATATATATATGACTGTATTCCCTATCATTAAATGAAGTTAGAGGTGCCATGTACATATGCATGTAGTTTAATTGATTGGTATGTGTATATTAACATAGCTAGAAATAAAAAAATGGTTTGCTGCTCACAGAACGTGAAAATATGTCTTGCATTAATACAAAAATTTAAAAAATGGTTACATGCCCTAATGCTTAACTTACGTACATGATTTGCATTGTTTCTGTCTAATTAACTTTCAAGTTGCAAATTTCTTCTGCACTAATTTAAACCCTTTTTCCTTTTCTAGCTGGGTTTATGTTCGGTGAACCAGAAACTTCTGTTTCAGCCTAGTATGCTTTATTGCACCATTTTTTTATTGCGTCATCTTAACCCTCAAGTTTCACTAAAGATGTACATTTCTTCTGTACTAATTTAAACTTTTATTTCCTTCATTTTTTGCTAGGTTTATGTTTGGTAAAGTGCTTAATAATTACATGATGTGTGTTGTTCCTACTTAACCTGCAAGTTTAAGAAAAAAGAGCTGCATTTCCCCTGTACTATTAACTTAAACTTTTATTTCTTTTCTAGCTAGGGTCTTGTTTGGTAAACTAGCCACTTCTGCTTCAGACGCCTATAAATCTTAAATCCTTTGATACTATGTGATGTCTTCTTAATTACTTGTTTGATAATATCATGCTTTCTCTGATGTAAATTAACAGATTTCTTGGAATTCTTTGCTGCCATTTATGGTCTGCCCAGCCTTTGAGGGTTGGGTTAACCCATAAAGTCCTTATTGTGCAGATTGGGACCATACCTGGCTTAATTTAACATGGCTTAAATCATGTTACACGACATCATTTAATAGTTTAACTTTAACCCAACACTTTTAGGGTGAAAACATAGTCCTGGACCTAGCTCTACCATAAAGATATTTGATTAATCTTACTATTAATATCGTATGATCAATTGATGTCATAGTAGATGAATGAGCCATTTATTTCAATCTTGAGGTTGATGGGCCCTGATGGTGCAGTACAGATTAGGTTTGCTTGAACCCAGGATGAAAGATATAAGCCTGGCTTAAAACGTGACATAGGACATGACATAAGTTTAAATTTGTACCCATTGACTAAAGCTGGTGGTACCCCACTGTGTTAATCCGTTCCCTACTAGATTTTGGAATCCCCGTAGAGTTAGTCCAGGACCTGCCAGGTTCCTGTGGGTAATGTGTTAAACTTAACACATGAACTAAATGGAATCTTCCATGGGTCTTTGTTTGCCTTTTTTTTCCCATTAAGCTATATCACCCCAGCATCTAAAGCGCTAAACAAATATTTTAATTTGCCTTTTCCTACTTAATTGGCCATCTGAACATTTTTTAGTCCGAGGACGTCGTCCCTGCCTGCTTCGAGGATCTCTATCTAGAGGTCGTGGCAGATGACCCCGCACCAAATATACCAACTGCGGAGGTTGAGGATTTGCCCACCCAGGCGCCCCCGGAGCCGCCCTCCCCAGTGGATACGCCCCCCTCAGGGGGGGCATTGCCCTCACCTACGGAGAGCGTGCAAAGCCCCACCTCGCCTACAACACCCTCCACCCCTCAGTCGCGAATTAAGAACTTTAAGTTTGTAAGTTGGGATCAATATGAACGCTGCATCACGAGTCACCCGTAGACGTCACCCGTAGCTTGTCGACCCATTCCACGTTATATACCTACCTACCTACCTACGTGTGTATTCCATGTTTGTGCATTGATTTTCACCTCTGTAAAGGACTCCTATACCCAACAGTCTTGATTTAAGAATGTTTGCGCCCATTCAGGACTATTTCATTCTTGTTAAACATATAATATGAATTCTCAAACCATAGCCAGAGTATTTTGGGGATTATAGCCCTGAATGGGCTAAGTTTGTATGTTGGTCTTGTATTCACCCAAAATTGTAGATGTCACCCATTGATTGTATTCCAATCGAGGTACCAACCCCTCTCCACAGAGTATATAGTGATAGCCACTTACATAACATTCTTGTATAGCTATATTCAGTTCACCCAAAAATCCTGAATGGGCTAAGTTTGTATGTTGAACATGTCGTCACCCTTTTGATCTTTTGTATTCTGAAGTACCAACTCCTCTCCACAGTATGTAGTGATGCCCACTTACATAACATTCTTGTATAGCTATATCCAGTTCACCCATAGCTTTCACCCCCATTCAGTTTGGTTACAGGTTTCTAAGTGTGCGCATCTTTCAGACCCGCTCCACCCCGTGCACTGTCACAGATAAATAACTTTTTAAGTTTGCAACTGTTGCGTAAACGTCTGTCAGTCTGTTGTTTTAATTATATGTGACCTTACACCACAAAACGACCGTTATGTCGCTGTGGTAGTTTCTCTTTTATTAGCTAAAATAGTCGAACTTTTGTTCAAAAGATGAGATTTAGGATTTTGGTATTTCCTGAATAAGGATATTTTAATCTACCTTCTGGGACATTTTGAGCATCGGAAATCATGTTTAAAGGGATAGTTGAGTATTGGTCAACTTAACTTTAGTAACCAAAACCTGCACGATTACGATACAAACTAATAGTTATAACTTCACCATGCTCGAAAAGTATACACAATTACAAACGACAAAGTAAAACCCGTTATCATTCAAAAAGAGCCGTTACAACTCGAAGTGTCAAATTAACTCGGCGCGAAGCACTAGCGTTGTAGGTCCTAATACGGGACTGTGTGCGGTAATACGGGACTGTAGTGCAGTCACTGTGTGTGGTAATACTATACAGTAGTACGTGTATATTATGTATCGCAACCATAGAAGTATGACTCCAACACTGCCGTTGACGCAACTCGCAAGCCCCATTCGCATTCGTTCGCCTTTCGTTCACAGTCGCGCTAACACACGGAGAGACTGGTCCATGAGGCGCATATATCACTGATTTTTTGCGGAATGGAAGGAAAAATCATAATCTTAATCCACCCGGTAGTTGGATCACATATTGGAGAGTAAATTGCTGGTAAGTACCGTATCATATGTATAGTGTTAAGCACAATTAGCGTGCACACAAATATTTGGTTTCAGTCTTTTATTAGGAGAACATAGAACGCTAGTGCCTCGCACTAGCGGTTCTAAAAAGTGATACCCGGGCGTCAACCACTTTTATATGATATTTTGAAAGCAAATTTCACAACAATTAGAGCATTTGAATGGAAATTATTATTATTTCCCATGTTTTTTTCGATGATCTTTCATATGGAATTGAAATCAACCAAATCCGTTACAATCGATGTTGGGGGGGCACTTTGGAAATTACCAAAACTCAACTTGGCCTTTAAATATCAATTTTTCATTTAATAAATGTGATCTAATAACAGTGCTTGAATAGACACTGATCTTTTAAGCGGCCCGTTTCTCCCTTATTTAAAAAATGCTTCAGCCATATTCTATATCTTTGGCATTCATTTTAAAAGGGTTTGCTTAGTCCAAAGATGACAAATTATATACCATTTTAAAGGTAATGGCTTCTATTTTAATGTTATATGAAAATCAGAAAAATCAGTTTTCCCGACTTATTGGTCGTTTTGTGGGGTAAGGTCACATATTTATTTCCATGTCGTAGATGTCCCCAAAACTTATTTATACTCACTTTGCCCCTTTGCAAGTTTGTGTAGAGATCTCCACAAATTGTATTCCCATGCATGGACAGAGCATCAATCTGCAGCTATATAAGGGCCTCGGGTTTGAATCCCAGGGAAACCCAATTTTCTTTGCCCTTTTTTTATTGATTTATTAAATGTCACACACATAGTTGGTTTACACATAACTTATTATTTATACCCACTTTGCCCCTTTGCAAGTTTGTGTAGAGTTCCCCCACACATTGTATACCCATGACCAGGGCATCAGTCTAGCCATGTAGAGGCCTTGGTTCCAATTTGCTAAAAAAGCCCAATTTTCTTTGCTCATTCTTAATGATTTATAAATGTCACACATAGTTGGTTTATCCATAACTTATTTATACCCACCTTGCCCCTTTGCAAGTTTGTGTAGAGGTCCCCACACATTTTATCGGCATGGCCAGGGCACCCATTTAGCTATCTAGAGGCCTCCGTTTGAATACCAGGGAAACCAAGTTTTCTTTGCCCATTTTTATTGATTTATAAATGTCACACATAGTTGTTTTACCCATAACTTATTTATACCCACTTTTCCCTTTTGCAATTGTTTGTAGAGACAGAGCACCAATCTAGCCATCTAGAATCTCTGGGGCCAATTCGCAAAGAAGCCCAATTTCGCTTTGCTAATTTTTGTATTGATGTTTAAAAGGCACACACAGCTGGTGGTTTAACCACTTTACACTTTACTCAATTGCATTTTGTTAGTAGAGATAGGTCTTAAATGTCCTCATAACGTATCTATATCCACTTTGCAATTGTGTGTAGAGAGCACCAATCTAGTTTGGGTCCATTTTGCAACAAAGCCCAACTTGTTTTGGCTATATGTCACATATTTATCAACTTTACTCAATTGCGTTTTTTAGTTCTCGAGATATCAACACATTTAACATATTTTGTCACATGTCTGTCTGTCCATCCACATTTATGTTGTCCTTATATTTGTCTTAAATGTTCTAATGTTGATGTCACACATAGCTGTAGCTGGTATACCCACTTGGGGAAGGCATCAAAATTATATATAGCGGGAGGCAGCCGGATCCCGCAGTGGCCCGCGCGTGAACGATATGCGCGATGCGCTCTGACCGCAAGGGAACAATTGCATCACCGCGATACATGCATTAAGCGTACACTGGCTGAGCAGGACGCAGCGGCCTCCCGCTTGGAGCGAATTTTAAGTGCGGCAAAACTGTTCCAAGCGGGATCCTGCGGTAGGACAGCAGTGATAATTTTGATGCCTCCCCTTAACTTTTGTGAATTTTTTGCAGCTAGTAGTGATACCAATACCCATATCATTTGTTTTACTTCCAGGGAAACCCAATTTTCTTTGCCCTTTTTTTATTGATTTATTAAATGTCACACACATAGTTGGTTTACACATAACTTATTATTTATACCCACTTTGCCCCTTTGCAAGTTTGTGTAGAGTTCCCCCACACATTGTATACCCATGACCAGGGCATCAGTCTAGCCATGTAGAGGCCTTGGTTCCAATTTGCTAAAAAAGCCCAATTTTCTTTGCTCATTCTTAATGATTTATAAATGTCACACATAGTTGGTTTATCCATAACTTATTTATACCCACCTTGCCCCTTTGCAAGTTTGTGTAGAGGTCCCCACACATTTTATCGGCATGGCCAGGGCACCCATTTAGCTATCTAGAGGCCTCCGTTTGAATACCAGGGAAACCAAGTTTTCTTTGCCCATTTTTATTGATTTATAAATGTCACACATAGTTGTTTTACCCATAACTTATTTATACCCACTTTTCCCTTTTGCAATTGTTTGTAGAGACAGAGCACCAATCTAGCCATCTAGAATCTCTGGGGCCAATTCGCAAAGAAGCCCAATTTCGCTTTGCTAATTTTTGTATTGATGTTTAAAAGGCACACACAGCTGGTGGTTTAACCACTTTACACTTTACTCAATTGCATTTTGTTAGTAGAGATAGGTCTTAAATGTCCTCATAACGTATCTATATCCACTTTGCAATTGTGTGTAGAGAGCACCAATCTAGTTTGGGTCCATTTTGCAACAAAGCCCAACTTGTTTTGGCTATATGTCACATATTTATCAACTTTACTCAATTGCGTTTTTTAGTTCTCGAGATATCAACACATTTAACATATTTTGTCACATGTCTGTCTGTCCATCCACATTTATGTTGTCCTTATATTTGTCTTAAATGTTCTAATGTTGATGTCACACATAGCTGTAGCTGGTATACCCACTTGGGGAAGGCATCAAAATTATATATAGCGGGAGGCAGCCGGATCCCGCAGTGGCCCGCGCGTGAACGATATGCGCGATGCGCTCTGACCGCAAGGGAACAATTGCATCACCGCGATACATGCATTAAGCGTACACTGGCTGAGCAGGACGCAGCGGCCTCCCGCTTGGAGCGAATTTTAAGTGCGGCAAAACTGTTCCAAGCGGGATCCTGCGGTAGGACAGCAGTGATAATTTTGATGCCTCCCCTTAACTTTTGTGAATTTTTTGCAGCTAGTAGTGATACCAATACCCATATCATTTGTTTTACTTCCAGGGAAACCCAATTTTCTTTGCCCTTTTTTTATTGATTTATTAAATGTCACACACATAGTTGGTTTACACATAACTTATTATTTATACCCACTTTGCCCCTTTGCAAGTTTGTGTAGAGTTCCCCCACACATTGTATACCCATGACCAGGGCATCAGTCTAGCCATGTAGAGGCCTTGGTTCCAATTTGCTAAAAAAGCCCAATTTTCTTTGCTCATTCTTAATGATTTATAAATGTCACACATAGTTGGTTTATCCATAACTTATTTATACCCACCTTGCCCCTTTGCAAGTTTGTGTAGAGGTCCCCACACATTTTATCGGCATGGCCAGGGCACCCATTTAGCTATCTAGAGGCCTCCGTTTGAATACCAGGGAAACCAAGTTTTCTTTGCCCATTTTTATTGATTTATAAATGTCACACATAGTTGTTTTACCCATAACTTATTTATACCCACTTTTCCCTTTTGCAATTGTTTGTAGAGACAGAGCACCAATCTAGCCATCTAGAATCTCTGGGGCCAATTCGCAAAGAAGCCCAATTTCGCTTTGCTAATTTTTGTATTGATGTTTAAAAGGCACACACAGCTGGTGGTTTAACCACTTTACACTTTACTCAATTGCATTTTGTTAGTAGAGATAGGTCTTAAATGTCCTCATAACGTATCTATATCCACTTTGCAATTGTGTGTAGAGAGCACCAATCTAGTTTGGGTCCATTTTGCAACAAAGCCCAACTTGTTTTGGCTATATGTCACATATTTATCAACTTTACTCAATTGCGTTTTTTAGTTCTCGAGATATCAACACATTTAACATATTTTGTCACATGTCTGTCTGTCCATCCACATTTATGTTGTCCTTATATTTGTCTTAAATGTTCTAATGTTGATGTCACACATAGCTGTAGCTGGTATACCCACTTGGGGAAGGCATCAAAATTATATATAGCGGGAGGCAGCCGGATCCCGCAGTGGCCCGCGCGTGAACGATATGCGCGATGCGCTCTGACCGCAAGGGAACAATTGCATCACCGCGATACATGCATTAAGCGTACACTGGCTGAGCAGGACGCAGCGGCCTCCCGCTTGGAGCGAATTTTAAGTGCGGCAAAACTGTTCCAAGCGGGATCCTGCGGTAGGACAGCAGTGATAATTTTGATGCCTCCCCTTAACTTTTGTGAATTTTTTGCAGCTAGTAGTGATACCAATACCCATATCATTTGTTTTACTTCCACAAGTTAAATATGTGCATCTTTATTGTTTATTTCAAGCCTTTATTTTCATAATTAGCTGATACCCATGACTCCAAAGTTATTTTAATTCTGTGTGTATAGCAATAGCCACTTGCAATAATTATCTGTCACATTTTTTTGAGGTTTAATAAACAAGTTATAAAGAGCTGCTATAATATCTTTAAAACTTATTGCTTTTTAGCTCATCCGGCCCGAAGGGCCCGATGAGCTTATGCCATGCCGTGGCGTCCGTCGTCCGTCCGTCCGTCCGTCCTTCCGTCCTTCCGTCCTTCCGTCCTTCCGTCCTTCCGTCCGTCCGTCCGTCCGTCCGTCCGTCCACAGTTTTCAAAATGCTTCTTCTTCGTTATTTTTCAACCGATTTTGATTCTGATTGTTTCATAAGATAGGGCTAGGAGGGGGATTTAAAACTTCTACACAGAATCGTGAAATTCATTATATATGCTAATTTATGCAAATTTATTCGAAATCACAAAAAATGCTTCTTCTCCTTTATTTCTTGACCGATTTTGATTTGTTTTGCTTTATCTGGTAGAGCTAACTTTGGTACACTAAACTTCTACACAGAATTTTGCAATTTTTCTCCATTAATTAATTATGGTAATTTATGCAAATTTATTCCAAAAATCACAAAAAATGCTTCTTCTCCTTCATTTCTCGACCGATTTTGATTTGGTTTGCTTTATCTGGTAGAGCTAGCTTTGGTACACTAAACTTCTACACAGAATTTTGAAATTTTTCTCCATTAATTAATTATGGTAATTTATGCAAATTTATTCCAAAAATCACAAAAAATGCTTCTTCTCCTTCATTTCTCCACCGATTTTGATTTGGTTTGCTTTATCTGGTAGAGCTAACTTTGGTACACTAAACTTCTACACAGAATTTTGAAATTTTTCTCCATGAATTAACTATGGTATTTTTTTATTTATTTATTTATTTATTTATTTATTTATTTATTTTTATTATTTATTTATTTATTTTTTAATTTTTTATTATTATTATTATTTTTTTTAAATTTATTATTTTTTAAATTTATTTTTAAAATTTTTTTTATTTATTTATTTTTTTTTCTTCCCATGTCCCTTCTGGGGCGTCAAATTTATATTTTTTTCACTCTATTTTTTTAAAATTAATTTTTATGTCCCTTCCAGGGCATCACATTTTAATTTTTTGACCAGTTGAAAAGTGTACCACATGAAATTTGCGATATTTGATGTTGCGAGATGCCGGATGAGCGCTACGTCATTGACGTTCTGGTTTGAGAACTAAATGTGCTTTACAAATATTTATAGCAATATTTTGAAGAAATAACAATTATCAGCCTAGATTTCTCTCTCAAGAACTAATTTGAATGATTTTCAAGGTTTGCTTGGTGCTTGCAATATTTTGCATATTGTCACTATACGTGTGTTCTGTTTATGTTATACAATTCTAAAACAATTTTATTTATATTTATCCAGCCTTAACATATTGTCACTAATAAAACTAACATATATAATCGCTCACACAGCCATAAATCAATCTTTGCATTTGTATGTATTCCTATTTGCATGATGCATGTTTAACAATTTCATATAATACTAGTATTTGTGTGCCATCATATTGATATTTGCCGTTTCTTTTACTTTTGTATTGTTCTCATATTGTTTTTTAAAGATATATAAAGCATGATGTGTGTTTAGCAATGATTGATACAACTCATAAATGGACATTGAAAATGTATATTCAATTAAAAGTCGCAGCTTATATGCATGATTTGTTGCATAATTATGAAGATGGCTAAAATAAGAAAGATACTCCTTAGCCATTTGAGATAAATTGATATGGTTTTTCATTTAATATTTATGGAAGTAACAAGATATATGTCTTTGATATGATATATTTAAATAACACCCCTTACAATTTGGTTGAAGCAAACACTTTTGGATTGCATTTTTTATGATATACATGTAAGTTTATAATGTTTATTAGTAATTTTACTCTAAAAAAGTGTTACAATGTAAAAAAGTAAGTAAATGTAGTTTTGTCACATTGCTTTATGTTGAGCATGTATGAACATTTATAAACTGATTTTAATTTTCTGAAATCTGCATTTTTTTTTTCTTCAGAAATTGAAAACTGGCAAAAAAGATGAAAAAGAGACGGCTCCACCACTTCTAGACGCATCAACAGGAGAGAAGAAGGAGACGGAGAAGGAGAGGAAAGCCAGGGAGAAGAAGGAGAAGAAAGAGAGGGAGAAGGAAGACAAGGAGAGGGAGAAGAGGGAGAAGAAGGAGAAGGAGGAGAAGAAGAGGAAGGAGAAAGAGGAGAGGAAGAAGGAGAAGGAGGCTGCGGCGGCGCTGGCGGCAGCGGAGGCACTGGCGGCAGCGGAGGCAGCAGCCAGGGAGGCGGAGGAGAATGCCGCTGCTGGGGCTCCTGCCTCCCCCCCTCCATCAGTTCCAGCTCCAGCTACTGCTCCAGAACTCCCTCCATCTCCATCTCGATCTCTATCTCAAGAGGAGAAGGAGAAATCGGAGCCAGAGAAGAAGGAGGAGGGGCATGCTCCCTTACAGAGGAGAACAACAGGTACAGTTATTTGAACTATGTAAAGGAAGTGATCGATTTTATTGCCCAAAAAACGATATAAATATTATTGCCAAGTTATGATAGGTCTGCTGAAAAACATTGAAATTAATATCAACATTTTGACACCAATATTCTCTGCCAATTTGCAGACAAGTTGATCGGTCTTCATCTACGCTTTCCGGGAGCCCGAAGATGCGAATGTTGTTGGAGGTCATCCAGATCACGGGTCACCTCTAGGCTCTAGCTGTCACTTGTAGTTCCCTCTGATACTCGCAGGATCGTTGCGCTTCTTGCAGGTGGTTAATCTTCCTTTCGATTGCCACTTCCATACTCTGAACAGCTGAACAGCTTTAATAGACTTCCATCTCGTGATGGAGGGGATAGTATGACGTCATAATATTCAAGGACCCCTCCAGAACGAGATGGAATTTTTCTGTCTAGGGTCACTTCTGCTGTCACCTGTTCCCTCTGATACTCGCAGGATCGTTGCGCTCCTTGCAGGTGTTTAATCTTCCTATCGATCGATCGCCACTTCCAGCTCATGACGGCTTTCTAGTCTCTGCTCTATTTATAAATACATGTACCTCCCTCAGCTTCCACTCTTTGCTTTCATTTTCATCATTCATCTTCCTCCTTTCTCTACTTTTCATTTCAACCTTCATCTTTCTCCTTTCTCTCTCCATTGTCTTTATAATTTCCACAGCTTTCTGCACAACAGCATTGATGCATTCGGGATCAAGAAGAGGTAGATTATTATAGCGTGGTGTCCTTAAATGGTCATTTGTTTGCTATCATTCGCAGCTCCACACAATCAGGCATCATCAGGCATTCACTGATTAAAACCCTGAAAGTTGGAAACTAAAATATCCCGCTGAGTTTGCATGTTTACCAGTTCTTTATTACTGTACTGTGCGTTCAATTACTGAATATTTTTGTTTTCAATGATATTAATATTGTCACCATTCTTTGCATACAAACAGTGCAAACAATATGCAAGTATAAAGTAACATGTGTGTCAGCTGCCAGTAGAGGGCAGCATATAAGAATGCATGGGCATGCATGTGAAATTAACACATTGTTTTATCCAGGATGCTACATTCCTCCTTTTTTCAGTCAGAGGTTACATTCCAAAACATTTACTAAGATTAGATCATCTAAAATGCATTATTATTTCTTGGTGAATATTATTTGATACCATGGACAAACTGTTCAAGTTTAAACAAACTCATAAACATTATAAACCAATGCATGAAAACTTACAAGCTTACTCTGTTGCCTATAATGATTCCATTTTGAGATGTCAACATTGCTAAGAAGATTTGACTTCATTCTCAGCAAATTAAATGTGCTAACAGATATAACAAATATGATGCTTTTCCTCAACAACATAACACCATAAAATAAGATGATGATACCCTGATGATGTCCGCCATTATCAAAACTCCATCGATATGCTTTGAACTAAATCTTAAACTTATTTGCACATACGCTCATTTGAATGTGTAAAAAAAAGAAATCTAATCAATACTATAAACCATGTTATTTCCGATTATAATTAGCTTTATTGTTATTATTAAGACATGTTATCTTAAGGTATTAAAAGTATTCATAAGTTTACAAATTAATATGACTGTGTTCTTGTATCTATTAATTTCCTTCCACCTATAACTATAAAAAGAAACATGTATATTTCCCACGAATATAGAAATAACGAGCTACGGTCCCTTTAAAAAAATTAACAGTACAAAATTTTAAAAATGGTTTATGTCTATCAAATAACATACTGGCATGGCATGTGTTAGCATAAAAATGCAATAACAAATCAAGCTCCAAGAAAGAGCACAAAGTTTTCAATATGGAAAGCAGGAGTGCACCAGACCAAGTATCAACAAAAAATTTGGTTATCACTCTTTCTAAAACCCATGTACTGTCCAAATATAAATGCACAATATGTAAATGAGGTCCCTCCACAATAAAACATGTGTCATGCAATCAACTGTTTAAGGCCCGGTCACATATCACCGGATAGCATCAACGGATGCCCGACGAATAGACAAATTTGGACAATCAAATTATCCAGTGGTGAAAGTCGTCTCCATTGCTTCATGCTCAATATATTCCGCCGGATAGAACAACGTTCATCGCCTGACAAGGAACGGACAAGAAGCGCATACGAATGGAGATCTCGCATGCATACGGATTGAAAATTGTACTCTCCATCGGGCATCCGTGATATGTGACCGGGCCTTCAATAATACAACAACATAAAGAAAAAATGGTGCCTAATATCAGCACAAAAGAAGGTTGTCATCATTGATGTAAAAATGTCCTCTTGCTAATGTACATTGTGTCTATCAATCACCAAACATTGTCCGGGTCTAAGTCAATATCTCGCGTTGGTGATATAATCGTGAAGATGAGATGGGGGCGACGATGGCGATGTTGATGTCGATGTCGACGTGGGCGCGGCAGAGTAAGGGGATTGGGAGCACCAGTATTCATGGTAGGGGCTAAAGGTGGAGAGAACGGCCCACTGTCAACATCGACATCGTCTGCTACATCCTCATCGCGCGAAACGGGTCATCAAATAAGGCCTTCCTTTGTCGATTCTAGCTGTGGCATTGAAGCTCCTGGTTAATCATTAAATTTGCATCCATGTTTATGAACTAAGTTGTGAAAGATCAGAAAGACTGATTATTATTTATTAATCCTTTTTTTTCTTTCTTCTGTAAATTGCAATGAAAGTATGATAATTATGTGTTGTTGTTTTTCTCATATCCAGCTGCATGCTTGAAAGTAGGAATGGAATCTGGTCCAGGGGGGTGTTTCACAAAGATCCTAAGTTGAACCTAACCCTAAGTTGGACTTAAAAAGTATGGAAAGCTGTTAGTTTCTTTGAAAACAAATTGTAAAAGTAAATTTAAAAGTCATCCAATGTTGTTTCAAATCATTAATTTGTTCTATTATCAAGGAGATTTCATGTTCTTCATGTAAAATTTATGAAAAATCTAAAATACTTGCATTTTTGCTTTTGAGTATATTTTATTCCAAGGCTACACATGGCTTTCCATACTTTATAAGTCCAACTTAGAGTTAAGTTCAACGTAGGATCTTTGTGAAACACCCCCCTGGTCATCGGATGTTCAAGAACAAGATTGAAAAGACTGATGAATTTATATTATCCATTTAAAAAATAATTTGAATTCACACAATCAGGAAACTGAGTAGAAAGAAATTAGACAAATGAAAATGAGCAACAAAAAAGTGAAATTCTAGGAATTGAACCCTAGACCTCCGATGATTACAATATAAATATAAGCACTAAATGGTGCAATATTGGACCGACTAAGGATATTGTATTACCTATCCCTTTTTTTCTCTTCAAATTGCAATTTAAATATGATAATTCATGTACTTTGTCATCACCAGCTACGGCCTGGAAGATAGGAAAGGAGTCTGGAACCAGTCACCTGATGCTGAAAGACCAACTAACGCAAGATTGGAAAGACTGATGATTATTGTATTATCCTTTTTTCATTGAGAGACCGTTAGGAGCATAGCCTTGGGATTCTAGCAGAAGCAATTGTCATGACAATTATAATGAAATCATAATGAGTATTATTTGTTGTCATCCCTAGCTGCGGCCTTGAAGCTAGGAAAGGAGTCTGGAACCAGTCACCTGATGCTGAAGGACAAACTAACGCAAGATTGGAAAGACTGATGATTATTGTATTATCCTTTTTCCAGTGAGAGACCGTTAGGAGCATAGCCTGTGGATCCTAGCAGAAGCAATTGTCATGACAATTATAATGAAATCATAATGAGTATAATATTTGTTGTCATCCCTAGCTGCGGCCTTGAAGCTAGGAAAGGAGTCTGGAACCAGTCACCTGATGCTGAAGGACAAACTCATGCAGGACAGGAAGGAACTGGAAACAAGGGTAAAAGAGGGCGCCAAGAAAAAGACTGAACTCAGGTAGGGCAGGATATATAATGACAAGGAAAATACAGGCAAACCTGTGTATGATTACGACAGGGTAGAATAACAGTCAAACCTGTGTATAGTGGCCACCTAAAAGGAAATGAAGAAAAGTGGCCACTGTAGACAGGTGACCTGTATAGACAGGCTTTGTGATGTTTTACGGTCAAACCTGTGTATAGTGATCAGCTATTTAGTCAACGTTTTGATTAACGTATTCAGTCAACGTATTCAGTTTAAAATTTGTTTGTATATACACTCAGCAAAAAAAGAAAGTGAACACTTTTTCAAGTTCATATTTTTGATATAAGATTGTATAGAAAACAAATAAATTATGTATCAAATTAAAGGATATTTAATTGTTTTTCAACCTGGTAGGTGAATACAAAGTGAAACTTTACGCATGAGTGAACACATTCAATTGTCTGTTCCAAGGTGCAAAAGTAAAAATTGCAAAATTGCGCAAAAGATTTAAAAGTCATATTGTACAGAAAAGTTCAGCAAAACACGATAGAGATTTTCATGGTTCATTGCACTTGAAGCTAGAGGTCAAGGTGCTCGCCATGTGTCAACACAAACCATAAGAAATCGAAAAGCAGCAAAAACCCGCTTTCACACTTGCACACAGAAAAGCAAGACTAGTGGGCAAGGAACCATGTGAGATGGACAAGGGTTCAATGGCGCCGAGTACTCTTGACAGATGAGTCCCGTTTCTGTCTGCAAAACAGCGACGGCAGAATTCATGTTTGGAGGAGGAGGAGGAATGAGCACTTCAAGGATGCTTGTGTCAAGGAAGTGCAGCAAGGACACAGAGGGAGTATCATGGTATGAGACAGCACGGATGAGGACCGTACAGAGATGGTCATCCTCAACGGCAACTTGAATGCAAAACTGTACATCAGTGACATCCTCCAACCCGTTGTAGTGCCATACGTGGAGAGGAATCCGAAAACCATCTTCAAGGACGATAACACACATCCTCATCCCGCTCGAGTTGTCCATCAGTTTGTGGAGGAGCACAACATCGAGCGAATGGATCCCTGCTCAGCCTGCTTGCCCCATACGAACCCTATCTAAGCCATATGGGACCAACTAGGAAAGGCCGTAAATGGGCGCATCCGACCTGGTGACACCCTTGAAGACCTGGGTCGGTATACCTGACCGCGAGGAGTGGAGAAACCTATCACAGGAGAGAGTACACGGAGTGATATCCAACATTCGCCGTTTAACAGTCATGGTGGCCCAACAAGATATTGACTTTAAAGAAAGAAAGAAAGAAACACTGCAAAGAAAAAAAGAACCTGACTCTAAACAAACAACGATTACTCTTTTTAATAATTTTCTTTTCAAGTGCAATGAACCATGCAAACCTTTATCATGTTTTGTTGAACTTTTCTGTGCAATATGAATGTTTATATTTTTTGTGCAATTTTGCAGTTTTTACTTTTGTACCTTGGAACACACAAATGAATGTGTTCACTCATGCGTAAAGTTTCAATTTGTATTCACCTACCAAGTCGAAAGCCAATTAAATATCCTTTAATTTGATATATAATTTGTTTATTTTTCATAAAATCTTATATGAAAAATATGAACTTGAAAAAGTGTTCACTTTCTTTTTTTGCTGAGTGTATATCAAATTCTTAAGGGATCTAGTAACTTTGCTGACATGTGCAAAAAGTGATGAGTGGTTGATACAATGTATATTGTTGTTATCTGATATGTCTCTTCCGTGTAATATAATAACAAATATTTTAACATCACATGACTGAGGTCAGCCAATCAATGACTCGTATTTAAACAAGCCAGATAACATAAAACGTATTATTGCATAATGATATTTGAACAGGAACAGGCTCTTCCGTGTAACATAATGAAATATGTTAACATCACATGACTGAGGTCAGCCAATCAGTGACTCGTATTTAAACAAGCCAGATAACATAAAACGTATTATTGCATAATGATATTTGAACAGGAACAGGCTCTTCCGTGTAACATAATGAAATATGTTAACATCACATGACTGAGGTCAGCCAATCAGTGACTCGTATTTGAACAAGTCGGATAACATAAAACGTATTATTGCATAATGATATTTGAACAGGAACAGGCTCTTCCGTATAACATAATACAATATGTTAACATCACATGACTGAGGTCAGCCAATCAATGACTCGTATTTGAACAAGTCAGACAACATAAAACGTATTATTGCATAATGATATTTGAACAGGAACAGGCTCTTCCGTGTAACATAATGAAATATTTTAACATCACATGACTGAGGTTAGCCAATCAATGACTCGTATTTGAACAAGTCGGATAACATAAGACGTATTAATATTGCATAATGATATTCGAACAGGAACAGGCTCTTCCATGTAACATAATGAAATATTTTAACATCACATGACTGAGGTTAGCCAATCAATTGACTCGTATTTGAACAGGAACCAGATGCACCAAGAGGAGGACCCTGGGGCCAAGGCAGAGCTGAAGCAGCTGTTTGATGCCGCCCAGAAGGAATGGTCGGATCTCAACAAAGAACTCGCCAAGATCTCACGACAGATAGAGGAAGCTACCCTTGATAATAATAAGGATAATAAGGACAAGGATGCAGTAAGTTTGTTTTTATTCTGTTATACAGGGTGGCCCCCCCTCAAAAAAAATGGACCGGGCCACTTCCCTAAATAAAGTAACAAAATGATTATGTCCATCGGATAGGGTGTCTTTTCAAATGAAAAACGATACCAGAGCAGTCATTTTGGTCGTGTAGTTTTTGTTTCAGAGCGCTGTGAGTGACACCATGTCAGGTTCCCACTTTTGTCAATTTTTACCAAGTCAGTGCTTGATAAATCACACTTACTGCCCACCATAGCATCTAACAACGAGCAATACACACACTATTGTTAGTGTGCATTCAGCTGTGTGCCGAGAGAATGGGCATAGTTGTTCGATGCTATGAAGGGCAGGAAGTGCGATTTATCAAGCACTGACTTGGTACAAATTGACAAAAATGGGAACCCGACATGGTGTCACTCACAGTGCCCTAAAAACAAAAACTACACGACCAAAATGACTGTTCTTGGTATCGTTTTTCATTGGAAAAGACACCCTATCTGAAGAAAATAATCATTTTATTACTATATTTTGGGAAGTGCCCGGTTCCGTTTTTTGGGGGGCTACCCTGTATTATATATGTTCCCCTACTTGATTAGCCTTTTGTCAAGGCCCCCGTATCCTGCGATCCGATTGGTTAGTCGTCATCTCATCTCATGAATTAGTCATGCTGTACGTTCGGCTCATGAATATCATTACCACGTTCAAATGAGTAAAGACTCTATATGGCAGCCAATCAATACGCCTATGTTGTGGTACAAGTGGGACAATCACAGCTTGATATAAGATCGAACTCCCAGCCATATAGAGCCGATATGGCAGCCAATCAATATGCCTATGTTGTGGTACAAGTGGGACAATCACAGCTTGATATAAGATCGAACTCCCAACCATATAGAGCCTTGACTAAAGGCTACTACTTAATAAGCTTAAACATTTTGTTAGTTCTAGTCGGGTTAGTTGTAAAAAGTCTAAGCAGCATTTTAAAACCCTTTATGGAATTATCGAATTTCAAAGCAGTATTGGCAGATATTTCGCTGGAGAAGCAATCTTATGAATAGAAGCAGTGAGTCAAGGGATGAAATACTGAATTTTAGGGTCATCTTTTTCATCACAACTTTGTAATTTACAGTTTGACGCAAAACAAAGGCTAGGATATTCAGTAAAGTAGTGTGAACAAAAAAATGTCAACCAATATTTTTCATCGCCATAACAGAAGATTTTCATGCGTGGAAGTTTCAACACCACTATTTTGAACTACATGTACATGTAGGCCAGTTTGTGCGCACTGCATAACACTGAGCCAGTGTGTGCTGCGCACTGTGCGCGAGATGGCACCGCGCATCTGATTCACGAATCCGAACTACAATAATTAAATACTAATTTTCAAACATAAAAAAAAACTGACCAGAAATATTTTCTTTGCTCTTTTTTTCATTTATTCTAGATATATTTCTGGTCAGTTTCTTTATATTATGTTTGAATTAATTATACAAAGACCTGCATAACTTCAGTGATCCCTCGCATATATACCCCCAAGTTGATTTTTATCCTTGGGGTTTATGTCAGGTTTATAATAAGTGTAGCTTCTAACCCCAAGAGCATTGAAAACTGGGGGGGTTTCAGGGACGAGCATCGGTTATGCAATCCGGAGGTCTCCGGTTCGATTCCCGGAGGAATCCCATTTTCTTTGCTCTTTTTCATTTAATTTAATACTATAATGTCTCTTCTCTTTCATAGAATGCCAACCAGACCACCAAGAGAGTATCGGTCAGAGCCGCATCGCCCGACAGGCAGAAGGTCAGCGCAGGGACAGTGTCGGATCGAATGAAGGTGGGTAGTGATTTTTAAATTGTTTTAATATACACGGTGGCCCCTCCCAAAAAAAAAAAACGGAACGGGCCATTTCCCAAAAATATAGTAATAAAATGATTGTGTTCATCGGATTGAGTGCCCTTTCCAATGAAAAAACGGCTGAACGCACACTAACAATAAAGTCACTTCATCCATAAATGCTATTTGCCACTTCACGTTAATTTGATGCTTTTTGGCTGAGATAAGAGCAAAACTGCAAAGTGATATTCACCAACTCATTGTACTTACTTTTTACACGGCATGAAATTATCCCGTAGACAATTTCATATATCTGAACACTTCAATCGTAAATATCGTTTGAACGAAATGGAAATTTGAAAAAATGAAACCTGTCCCGTGCTTTTATTGCTAATATAGGGTATAAGAGAAACACTAGAGTTCCAAGTAAGTTTTGAGGATTGGGACAATGTTACTAAGTCCCTTTAAAAATCTATTATCAATAAAGCATCAAGGAAGATTAGATTGATTTGTACAAATTTATAAAAACCATTATGACATTTTCAATTACATTTGCATTTCTCTCTTTCTTTCTTCTTTACTTTCAGATGTTCTCGGGAAAATAAGGAGCCTAACTTCAGAATTTAATGGTAGTACTTGAGTAGAGAAGTCATCCTAGAAGAACATCTCCCCCTTTAATCCTTGCCAGACAACCGTGATTGGTGCGTTCTATCAAATCAAATAACTCAGTCCTCCTTAATAATAACATGGCATGTTTACGCTGCATAATATAGTGTAAATCATCAAATCTAGTAAACTCAGTCCGCTTACGAGCAATCAAGCTGCGTATTAATTAAGTTTGCATGTTCAAAACTTTATCAAAAGTAATTAGTTTCAATTGTAATTTGTTACCAATATGTTGTTTATACGCAGCTATTAATAATAGCATCAATGATGTATAGAATAATACTGTATCTCTGACAACAGTATGAAAAGTAGCTTTAATAGTCACGTTATGAAAAGTTCCACATTCGATGAAATGTTCATGGTTGAGCTGCATAATTTTATAGTCTGCTTCAATTATCAAATCAAAACTAACAGTAATTAGTTTGTGGAAGCATCAACTCAACTCAGCAGCATAGGCAAATAGCGCCCTCGTTGTTTTAAAAGTTGTACAACTTATTAGAAGTCATCAGGGTCAAGTGTAGACGTCCCATGCATTTATTTATCTTCCAATGTTTTGTATATATTAATAATTGGGGAAGAAAATCACGGTTTAGAGAATTTATGAAGATGACTGTGACGTTTAATAGATATTTTTATATTCATGTATTTTCTATATGTACAGGAATAATATTTTATTAACACTAATGATTATATGACGAATGCACTATGTCGTTGTGGGCAGTACCCTTTATATTAGATTTTAGTCTAAATTATTGATTAATATTAAAACCATAAATCATAAAGCGTTACAATATTTTTTCCTAAACATTTTAAAACATTCCAGAAAATCTGAGAATATAGCAATGTGTGTTGAGGCTATTTTTGTATCTGTATGCATTCAATGCTATTAAATAACAGTCCTTTTTCGGTCCCATACAACTGATTGTGTAGTTAGAGAGTAGAAATGTACAAAATGTATAACAATGTATCCAGTATTACTTTTATATTCATTTTTGTCATAACGCACTTTCAAAAATAAATATTTGTCAATAATGATCCTTAGACAAATAGTGTTGTTAGGTGTGCTCTAAATGGACCAAGACAGCTCAATATTTTTTTTTTTAATAATCATTTTAAACTCTTTGATAAAAAACTTTAATGTAACATTCATTTATATTCATATTTCATGGCATCAAGCTGTTTCTGTTTTTATGTTTTTGACTTTCCTGATGTTCCCCTTTGATACTACAGGGAAACCCCGTTATAACGAGCTCGCTTATAACGAGGTACCGTTTATTACGAGGAGAATCCTTTGGTCCTGATTCATACGTTCATTTAGATGTTTGTTATTAATTCGGCCGTTTATAACGAGGTACCGCTTATAACGAGGTAAATTTGATAGTCCCGACTACCTCGTTATAACGGGGTTTCCCTGTATTGATCAAGCTCTTTTTATATCTCTTTGCTTCAAGTTGATTTTTGGTTGTAATCGATGGGTCTGACACAAATCATTTTATAACGGTCATCAAGCGTGGGTATACAGCAGGTCGCCATTTTAACCCGTTCAAGACTGAATGATTTTGCTACAACATGTATATTCTCCACTGACCCAAGCCCGAGTACCGTATTTGCTGGTGTATTAACCGCACCTTTTTTCCAAAAAAAAAAGAAAAAAAAGGGGGTGCGGTTAATACACAACCGTATTAACCGCACTTTTTTTTTTTTTTTTTAAATTTTTTTTTAGGGGTGCGGTTAATACACCGGAGCGGTTAATACACCGACAAATACGGGTATTCTTTTTTCGGGACCAGTCCTGAACGGGTTGAACTAGGCCAGCTTGCGCGCACTGCGTTAAACGCTGATCTATAGTGTGCATTACACACAGTGTGCAATGTGTTGACAAGATGGCACCGTGCATCCGATGTCCGATGTTCATCTGAATCCGAACTACCTTTGAATACCGTAGTTATTTTAAGACTTAGTCCAATTCTAGAACTAGCTATTGGGTCCCAAGAGGAATCTGGTTTGATTTGTAAATTGATCTGTTTTGATATTGAAAACATGATGATACAAAAAATCCCTGCTATTTCCAATAGTGCGCTTATTACTTGTTATTCACATATATTCAAAAGGGTAAAAAATACATGTATGTTTGAATAATAATGGAAGATTATTTTTGATCCGAGATGAGAAATGACATTGTCGCCATTGTGCCTTATGAATTAGTTTTGAAACGGCTAGTAAAATGGCCTTTATAACACAAACAGGACCAGGTGAATTTTATGCCCATTGTAATGTGATGTATTATATATATATATATACATGCAATGTATGTTCAAAATGGTTCGAAATTGTGTTTTATATATGATAACAAAAATGGCTCCTATTTTTAAAGGAACCTTAAAATCTGCTTCTGAAAGTTTACTCAGAATCATTAATTATGACTTTACCCAGAGTATACCCTTCCAGTGCCTTAGTAAATGAGATGGCCTGAAGATGGCGCTGTTAATAATTGTGTTAATTTTGTGATTTGTTTTTATATTGTATTATAATTATGATTTTAATTGACTTTTGCATATTTTGTTAACGATTTAGTTTTGTAATTTGTTTCTAAGTTCAAATACCGCCTCTCCACCTGTCACTCATTCTACACTTAAACCATTCAGGACTAATTGATTTTGCTATAACATGTTAACGTCACATAGACCCGAGCCTGAGTATTTTGGGGACCAGTCAGGGCCCCGTAACATTGACGATTGATCGTATGATATTGATTAATTGTATGTTATATTAGTCAATCATACGATTAATCGTGAATCTTTATGTCAAGAACCATTTGACAAAAATAATCATCAAACTTGGGAACTATTTGTATCTTGGGGATTTATAAGATTTATAAGATTTTGGGGTCATTAGCCAAAGGTCAAGGTCACGGCTCATAAATATGCAAAAATTGCTCGTAATTGTGATATATATCAGATCGAAATTGAGTTGACAAATTAATTCAGTGCATGTTAATTTGGGATTGATATATAAATCGTGCAATGGCGGAGGCATCATTTTCGACTGCGGGCAGTCGAAGATCCATCTAGTTCTATAACGAGTTGAAGACCTAACCCTAACCCTAGCCCAAATTTTTTTCGGGACCAGCTACTGAATGAGTGGGTTAACCCGCTTAAGACCATATGATTTTGTTGTAAAATGCATTCTCCATAGACTCCTAAACAAATATTGTTTCAGACCAGATGTGAATGGGGTTAACTAATTGAAGATGGAATGATGTTGGTGTCAAATGCATTCTCTGTAGTAGTCTCCTACACAAATGTTTGTTGAGACCAGGGGCCCCGTTGCAGAAAGAGATGCGAGCGATAGTAAGGTGCAATTAGTTGTAAGTCAGATCATGTGTTCTAGATACGTAAATCTGATTGGTTTAAAATGCGCACATTTTCTGATTTACAATCAATTGTAACTTACAATTGATTGTAGGCCTATCTCTTTCTGCAACGGGACCCTGGTCTGAATGGGGTTAGCCCATTTGGAGATGGTATGATTTTGGTATCAAAATAATGCCCTCTCCACAGTCTCCAGCCAACGTGTTTTGGGAACCAGTCCTGACAGGGTTAACTCGTTGAAAAACGGATTTTGAAAATGTTATTTTCACACATTCTACTAACTGTTTTTGAACTGACATTTCCAACTTCTATGGTGTTTTTTTCCTTCTCAGAAGTTGTACTGAAAGTGTACCATTGATGATTAGTCCTAAACCGGTTAACGTTTTGGGCCTTTGAATGCTTTTAATTTGGTCAAAGGTTTGATTATTCAAGAACTTATAGAACAGATCGGGTGCACTCTATTCCACTTCTGTTTGATAGTTTGGTGCCATCTAGAAGTCAATTGATATTTCTAAATCAAACTGTCAAACTCCTGTAAATCCCTAAACTCACGACTGAAAAATTATCCACCAATCAAAAGATAAACAATTATGTAAGTTGGATGTTGTTTGAAATGTTCCACTTTTTTTTTTTGTAAGGAGTTTTTCATTCAACCTGACCACCGAAATGTGAATTGTGAATTATCAAAAGAAATACAACTCATCAATTAATAGATTTGCTTTTGCAAATTGTATCGTCATAAACTCAAATAGAAATGATTGTTTAACTTTACTTACAATAGGAGTAGAATGGGTGACGGAGGTGGATTTAAAAAAAAGAGTTTACACTGGTATAATTTCGTATTACCACTTATATAAATGACAGTATGAAACTACACTATGTCGTTGAAAATGTCAACATTCCTTCATTTGATTTATCTAATCTTTGTTCTAATTATACTTCCATGTGCTGGTCACATGTTGCTTTAATTTTTATGTTAATTTTTTTGTTAGAAGAGTTATGGTAGAAAGGGATTATATAAATAGGCTACTATTGTAATCATGGGAAATTGTGTACATTTGATTTATTAGGCCTTATAGTTGTAACTTTTAGATAGTTTGGAGTTTGTTAACTTATGATATTGTGTGATGATACTATCATTTTGGTTAACAAATTTATAATAGAGTTAAGTTCCAGGATAACAGGAAATGGAGAAATGGAGAAGTAAAACAATTACCAAAGGCCTTGTGCACTGAAATCACCAACGTATGTATGATCATGTGGGATTAGGCATTGTATGGAAGATATTTAGCATTTGCGTGGGGGTTTATTTTTGTTCAAATCCATTCGGCAGATGTTATTTATTATTCAATATTTATTACATTTGATGGAAGTTATTTTGAGCCTAGATACCGGAACTGATTGATTATCATTGAATAGGTAGAGGATTTGAATTCAGGAAATTCAGAAGAGCTCTGACAAAAAGGAATACAAATCTCCATTCAAGCTTGTGCTTCTTAGATATTGTTCATGAATTATGAAAAGATGATTTTTTTTTTTCAATGGAAGTTATAATTGCATCATTGTGTCGTATTTTCGGCATAATACAGCAGATTTTATTTTTTGATAGTGTTCAGTAAAAGCCGATAACCAAAGAATTTGAAAAAACCCAGTAATAGTTTCAATGAAATGTAATATTATTATTTTTACTTGCAAAGCCCAACATTCTAATTGACAAATTTTCAACTCATTCCGTCTGTGAAATGTAGGGCAATATACTCTGTCTTTATGTTTATTGCTCGACACTAGCACTTGCCCGCTTGACCGGGGCAATTAAAAATTGGTGTCGGGCAAGTGAAATGTCATAAATTGTCTGGTTTGCTTTAAGGTTGCCTGATCAGGCAACTGAATAATTGTTCAACTATGAGAGAACAATGTAATGTAATTTCTTACATCTAAATCTCATCGAGAAGTAAGAGGGCAAGTACATTTTATATTGGGGCAGGTAAACCTTCAAAATTTATGATTTTACTTGGTTTACATATCGGTTATGAAAAATCAACGGGATACCTACATAAGGTTAACTGTGATGTAATAAATATTATTACAGTAATTTGTTAAATCAACACCAAACCAAGAACAAACAAGTCTAAATAATCTGGATATTAAAGAAAACAGGGTCATGTTACAGTTGTTTTCAGCAGTGTTTAAAACAAATCTTACCAATTATAAAGAGACTTTCATAAACAGATACATTGAAAAATAGACTGTTTGTATTAAGTATTAGACACACATTAATTTACTATTAATATCTTCATTCATTTTATAATAGCATTGAAATAAGAATTGTAGTAGGATATATTAAAGCTTCAATTGTCTGCAACTGCACTGACTACCACACATGATATATTGGTACATAATGCCTGTCTACATGTATTTATACGTTGCTATATTAAAGATGAATAACAGTTTTGGGAAAGTTACAGAAAACATTTATAATTGATCAATATTGTTGAATAAGTATCTAAAAAGGGCTTGTGTGGTAAAATCCGAACCTAACGATGCGTTAAATGTAGAAATATCGGAAGAAATCCAATACCCGCCCGTGAAATGTATAAATCCACCGCCCGTTCGCACCTGTCCGCGCCGCTAGCGCTGGACTGGAGATATCGACAAGCTGGGGACAAGCCCGTATAGCGAACGCACGTGGTCAAATTGCACGCAGCGTATGCGCGATTCTGCGTTGGCGATATCTATCCGCAGCGGATCGATTTGATAATTTACCAAATATATCAATTAGTAGGCGGTTTCCAGGCAAAATTAGTATCCCGTATTAGTAAAAACATATTCTTTCACATGATTGGTAATAAGAGCTTCCATTTCATTTTTGGAGAGGAGGGCGTTTCCAAAACTGGCATATACCTTTAACCATCATTTATGTATTAATCATGGATTGAGGGTTACACATTTTTTTTTTGCCATGTACAGTGGAATATCTTAATAGGGAGGTCCTTGGGACCATGAAAATTACCTTGCTTTATCAAGTTTCACTTTATATCAGGGTAAAAAACCAAAGAATATAAGTAGCTGGAACCAGCAAATTTTCCTTGTTAGAAGAGTGTTGTGTTAGAGCTCTTTGTAATGAGCTAGGTGCCACTGTAAAAAAATGTATTTATATATGAACATGACACACTGTGCAGTATATTAATGTGCAGACTGCAAATTGGAATATTATTTCCCCAAATCATTGCTTTTTAGAAAAAAAAAGAACAATGGATATTCCTTGTGAGTTATGGGAAAAAGGATGAAATCAAACACTTGTTGCATTTTGTATTCTACGTCTATCTATCTATTAAAAATATATCGTCTATATATCAAATCAGAACTTTTTATAAATTCAAATGTATATTACTACTTTCCATTATCACCAGTTTCTCCATGTATGCGCAATTCAAACTTGTACATTCAAAGTATGTTATTTGTATGCCATAATTTATACTAATGAAAAAGAGCAAAGAAAAAGGGGTTTCTTTCTCCAGGATTCAAACACGAGACATCCAGATTGCTGGACCGGTGCTCTACCAACTGAGCTATAGAAAGCCCTTGTGCAGTGCTCGTCCCTGAAACCCCTAAGTTGATTTCTTATCTTGCTGGGTTTGTGTCAGGTTTATAATAGCTTTTTACCATCACGAGCCTTGTTAAAACAAGGGGTTTCCGGGACCAGCACTGCACTAGGGCTTTCTATAGCTCAGTCGGTAGAGCACTGGTCTAGCAATCAGGAGGTTTCGAGTTCAAATCTCATATAAGCCCTATATTTTCTTTGCTCTTTTTCATTTATACTATATATTTCTGGACAGTTTCTGTATATGTTTAAAATAATTGATACTATTCAGCAAACGTTACAAGAACATGTAAAGAGTATGCAGCATATAATATGTTTAATGGTTACTGCACATTAATTCAAACCTATATTATTCTCATCACAAGCACGTACTTTACGTTAAAAGGGGCAATAAATGATAAACTGAAATTTAATATTTGGAAGTAAATTTGCTTTGAAATATTGGTAAAATTAATGATAACCTATTATCACATTATTTGGGAAGCATTCATAATGTAAATACAAGGTTCACAAGGGAATTAGCAAGAACATAATTTCATTTTGATTGCAATAGACTATAAACCAACTATAAACTAAATTGATCATACTCTGTATCATTTGCATCATAACTTAAATAATTGATAGTCTCTTCTATATTACTGTTTAATATTAGCATTATTTTTTTTTATTATTTGTATTATAATTTTTCATATTATTATTGTTTGTATTATTAATATTATTGGTATTGTTATTAATAATATTGTTGTTATTACTATTATTGTTATTGTTATTATAACTATCATCATGCACTTTATTATTCATGTATACTTATTATGTGATCATCCATCAATATTATAATTGTCTGCTGCGGATACTGATAAATGTTTGTATATTTGAGATTTAATCTTTAATCTTTTATCTAGTACGAGAATTGTATAATACTCATTTTATACTCAGAACACGTCTTTCTAAAATAAATGCCTTATACATTAAAAAAAGTGCCCAATTTTGTTTTATGCCTTCTTTAATTGATTCTGATTTGATTCAGTCAAGCCAAGGGATTATTTTTAAAGGGATCTAGTAACATAACAAATACAAGCATGGAACAGGTTTCTATTTTCCAAATTTCTCTTTGATTAAACAGATAATTTGTGATTGAAGCGATCAGATTTGACGTGGCTCCCGACCGGAGAATTTAAACTTTGTACAAAGTCAGTGCAATGCGTTAGCAAAAAGCATTTCGGTCATATGACATTCATTTACCATGGAATTTTCACACATGTCAACAAAGTTACTAGATCCCTTTAATAATGACTAGTATGTATTAAATGTACATTCAAATTAACCTGTGTATAGAGACCACCGATGAGGAACAAGACCTCTATAGACAAGTCCAATTGAAATGTTCTCTGCAGGGGAACTAATTTTGGTTTTCACTATGGGCAGGTAGGCTGCTATAGGCAGGTGGTCGCCGAGACAGGTTTGACTGTAATTGTGCGGTTGAAGTCTTACATGTGATTGTGTGGTATGTGATTTTAAACTGAACTGATTGTATGATAATGTGTCTGTTCTCTTAGTTTCAAATGTCTTCCTTGAATATACATTAAGAAGGTAACGTTGTATTTAAAGGGATAGTCAAGTTTGGTTTAGAGAGTGCTTCGAGAAATAATGTTTTTGTGAGGTAATGAAAATCTAAATGCCAAATCTGAAAGAGCACACACTATCAAAGACAGCATCAACTTTGTTTGATCCAAATCGGTTCAGGAACAGCTGAAATATCCATAAGGCCATACAAAATAAATGGTTGGATTGGCGTAACCTGCCCGACCCTAAAGGTTTTTTCTGATTTGTTTATAAATTAAAAAAAAATATCAAATTTTTTTTTTTCTTCTTTTTTTTCTTTTCCCAATTGCGATATGTGTTATTTGTGTGTTATATGTGTGTTTTTGTGTATTTGTGCGAATCCTGAAAAAAAAGAAAAAAAAACCCTACCTACCTACCCTAATGTTTGGTTGCCCGTTACTCCAATCCAACAATTTTTTTGTTTTGGCCTAAGTGTATCCGATCGGAATAAATGTTGGGGACCGCATTTATTCAATAATTTAAGCTAAAATGTATATAAAATATACTAAACACGGTTTTTAAATATTTGTTGATGATCTCTCTATTGAACCATTATTTTAACTTTTGTATAGGAAATATTTGAAACCAATTTGTTTTTAAAGGGCACGCTCTTGTGTTTTAATGGCTGCTTTTTTAAAATAATGATAACAGCCTTCTAACTTAGCCGTTGGGAAGTTGTTTCTACTGTGGGGCATGGTGGAGTTATAGCTATTAGCTGCGAGTTTTGGTTAATAACATCAAGTTTGAACTGTACTATCCCTTTGTCAAATTCAACCCAAATCACTTGGAGCTTGCACAGTATTATTTGATATTGTTTGATGGCCTATGGTGTACAGAAGAATTATTATTTTTTTAAGTCTAGAGCAATGGGCAGTAGATGCTAACAATCTGGGGGTGTATTCTAAAAACGACTTTAAGCTAACATTTATTTTATCTACGTCACTAAAATATTTAAGCCAAATTGGTATTCTGAAACTGTACTTAAGGAATAGCGATTTGCTAAAATATATTTTAGTGACGTAGATATGACGTAGATACAATACAATTTTAACAATATAATAGTTTTCAGAATACACCTACTGACATCAATGTGTACGTTTTTTTTTTCACTAGGTAAACAGTGTACATTTCCTGTCTATGAAACTATCACACATCATTCATAAGAACCTTACACTGTTATTGGAATATGTTTGAATTCTCGAATATCACTTTCCGGAAAACCTTACACGTATATTACTTCGAGTTGTTGTTCTTGTACTTGCCAGGTTGTATATTTAATGAGTGTTGAAGGAACGAGCCACCAGCTATAGGGTGCCTTGTAGCTCAGTTGGTAGAGCGCCAGTCTAGAAGTCGTGTCCAGGGGTCACATGATCAAATCACAGCCCAATCATTATTCTTTTTTAAAACTTGTAGTTTATTCAATTGATATTGGCAGTTTCTTTGTTTATAATTAAATATCAATGGTAAATTATTATCAATTGGTAAATGATACGTTTGTGATAATTGGCATCAGACAAACCATGTACACGGCCGTGTATAACTATATTCTGGAAAAAAATGTATTCAAAAGATCATGTTTTACCAATAGACATATGTCACAGTCACAAAGATTAAAAAGTTGGTCTGCGTCGGTTTGGTGAAATAGACAAAAGAAACGTTAATAAATAACACCGTATAAAAACATAGTTTTCCGAATTTTCGCCTATAGGGCTTCGTCAGGGTTTATTAGACGGATCTGAGTCACAGTCACATATATACCACATCACAAATTACAGTTAAGCCTTACCGTATGAGCCACGTAAAACAAAATTAGAAACTATTATTTAACAGCGCCGATTTTTCTCCCTACGGCGGATTTTGTACGATTTTGGGAAATCGTGATATCGTACGATGTCTTTGGTATTTTAGAGTAGCAGTCACATATTCTCCGGGCCCCGTACGATGACCTTTGTCTTAAAATAAAACATAAATCGCACGGCCCCCGTGAACACAAACTAAGTGCCCGTACGGGTGACTTACGGTACTCTTACGGTGACTCCACGGTACCCGTACGATTTGAGTGGCCAAATATTCAGTCTCAAAATCGTACGATATTTAAAAAAAAGGCTGCGATGTCCGTGCTGTGCCCGTGCGATGCCCTTGCGGTGCCCGTCCCAAATAACAATGCTACGTTGGCCCATCGTTGGCCCAATGTAGGCGGTCATGTTGGGCCAACGTCAAAACGTGACGTTTTGCCCACGTCATTCTTGCCGCTGGGCCCTCGTCGGCCCAACCCCCATAAGCCAACGTCAATTGCCAATGTTGCGCCAACGTTTGCCCAACCTTTTATTTTGCTATTTCTGACGTCAAGCCAACATTGAGCCGACTAAACCCCAACGTTCATACGACTATATAAGTGAACGTTGGCCCTACGTTGGCTTGCCTACCGTCGTAATGCGGTTGTTTGTCAAACGTTAGTACGACGTCAACTAGCCAACCAATATCCAACGTAGTAGGCGAAACGTTGGCCCAACGTTTGCTTTTCGACCATATAAATATGATTGTTCGTCTAACTATCACCCAACGTTGTTTCAACGTACATTTGCCGACCAGTTTGCCAACAGTCAACAGCCAACGTCGGCTTAACGTTGTTTTAACGTCAGCTCGCCGACTGCAAAAATATGGTTGTGAATTTACCGTAGGCCAACGTTGGCTAAACGTTGTTTTTCCAACCGCGACGGTGCCGACTATATATAGACTAGTTCCGCCAACGTCGCATTGTTATCTGGGGTGCGATGCTCTCTACGATGAGTCTACGGGCTTACGGCAAGTAAAACAATCGTACGATGCACGTTATGCTACGGTCACAAATGGTCCGATTTGGGCTACGGCGCCCGTACGATGCCACTTGTAGGTGATATCTTGCGGGAATCTTGCGGCGCCCGCACGGGTGCCGTGGCTATCGTACGGTCGCCGTTGCATTTTTCCTCGCCGTACGATGTCAAAAATGTGTTTAATGCCACAGTCACAAATGGTCCGATTTGGGCTACGGCGCCCGCACGATGCCACTGTTAGGTGAAATCTTGCGGGAATCTTGCGGCGCCCGCACGGGTGCCGTGGCTATCGTACGGTCGCCGTTGCATTTTTCCTCGCCGTACGATGTCAACAATTTGTTTAATGCTACAGTCACAAATGGTCCGATTTGGGCTACGGCGCCCGCACGATGCCACTTTTAGGTGAAATCTTGCGGGAATCTTGCGGCGCCCGCACGGCGCCCGCCCGCCCGCCCGCATGAGAGGGCGCTGCACATCACAATTTGTTTGTGAGGTAATGAAAAACTGAGTGTCGAATTTGAGAGAACATGCAATTTTAATGGCAGAATAAACTTTATTTGGTCAAAATCGACCCAGAAACGGCTGAAATATCAATTAATATATCTGATCTTATAATTATTTGGGGCCCAAATAATTAGATGATTTTTTTCAAAAAATTTAAAAAATGCTTGCACTTTTTCAAAAATTGTCTAAAGTGTTTTGTAAATAGTTGTTGATGATCTCTCTATTTAATCATTATTTCAATAAAACATCACATGCATAATTTTGAATGAAAAAAATGGTTGAAACCAATGCCTTTTTAGAAAGCGCCCTCTTGTGTTTTAATGGCTCTTTTTGAATGATAACGGGCTTTTTACTTAGTTGTTTGTAATTTTGTATACATTTCGAGCATGGTGGAGTTATAACTATTAGTTTATAATGTTACTGTCCAAGTTTGGTTACTAAAGTTCAGCCTTACCAAAACTGTACTACCCCTTTAACGCGGAGTTAAAACATAAAATGCATCGTACGATGTTTTACTTGCCTTAAGCCCGTAGACACATCGTAGAGAGCATCGCACGGGCACCTCAAGGGCATCGCACGGGCACAGCACGGACATCGCAGCCTTTTTTTCCGAATATCGTACGATTTTTAGACTGAATATTTGGCCACTCAAATCGTACGGGTACCGTGGAGTCACCGTAAGGGTACTGTAAGGCACCCGTACGGGCACTTAGTTTGTGTTCACGGGGGCCGTGCGATTTATGTTTTATTTTAAGACAAAGGTCATCGTACGGGGCCCGGAGAATATGTGACTGCTACTCTAAAATACCACAGACATCGTACGATATCACAATTTCCCAAAATCGTAGAAAATCCGCCGTAGGGAGAAAAATCGTACGGCGCCCGGACCATTTGTGACCGTAGCATTAAACAAATTTTTGACATCGTACGGCGAGGAAAAATGCAACGGCGACCGTACGATAGGCTCGGCACCCGTGCGGGCGCCGCAAAATTCCCGCAAGATTTCACCTAAAATTGGCATCGTACGGGCGCGCTGTAGCCCAAGCCCAAGTCGGAGCATTTGTGACCGTAGCATCAGTCAACAGGGCTGAGTTCAGCTCTGCCCGTAAGTGGCTCTTAGACCCAATAACTGCCACGTATAACCACATACGTAACGTAATTGCCCCGGGGAAGCCACGGAATATCTACGGAATAGTCCCGTTTCATTACATCCACAATAAAATGGTATATTACGTGGCTCTATGTGTGACTGACGAGTCACAATACGTAGACACATTAACTGCCACGTATTACCACGTGCGTAACGTAATTGCCCCGGAGAAGCCACGGAATATATACGGAACAGTCCCGTTTCATTACATCCACAAAAAATGGTATATTACGTGGCTCTTACGGCAAGGCTATATACGGGAATGTGGGACCCGGATGTGACTTACTGCAAGCGAGGTCTGTCGGCAGGGAGAAACTTGTGAAGAAAACGACTAATCATAATACCAAGTTAAATAGTACAACTGACATGCACGTGTGCCTGTATGCATAACTACCAGATAAATATATCATAAACAAATAACATGACATCAAACTAAAGGTACCTAGGGTTATATGATATTATTATGATATGACAGCAAATTTCAGTACAGCATAAAAAAGCGTGGATAATTAAAATATACTGCATAAATATTATTTATAAAATGAACCTAAATTTACGTTTGTAAATGGCATGATAACACATTATACATTTTAATACAGTGATATTAATTTAAAGGGGACCACTAGGCAAAGAACAACACATTAGTATATGTTTTGGTACCGTTTTGTGATATCAAATAGATACCCAACACATAACAAAGCAATTAATTTCCACCACTTACGGAACCACTACTATTTCCTGGTTCGTACGTGCCAAACATTTGCGAGTGCGTCAATGCGATTCACGCGTACGTTTGTAGACAATAGAATCCCGGGCGATTCGTTCGCTCTGCACACATTAGTCTTCGCAATTCAGACCGCATGAACGCATGCTTTAGAATGGTGAGGCGTTTTCAAATTATATATTTTTTTCTTGGAAACATATTTTTGTGAACTTGTTGATGGAATGGAATACTAAAGATGTTACCTTTCTTTAATAAGAATATTATTTTTGGGTAGTGACACCCTTTAACATTAAAATGAACTAAGTTATTACAAACTAATTCCATACAACATTGCTGAAAATACGTTTATGAATAATCATGGTTAATCTTACAAATCTTAATTAAGAAATAAGTACATTGATTAAAACGTGATGCACGATCTTAAAGGTAACACAAACTATAATGCCCGAAAAACCTTCTTTGTCGTCATACTACACTTCTGTTCGGTTTAATTGATTTTTTTAAAAATTATTATTTTAATAATTCATGTTGTAAGGTTATTAAATGGAGGAATGCCTCTGTACTATTCTCGCTTCACTACTTGTCTAAAAATTACTTCATTTAAAGCCAAAACGCAGTATTGGGAAAGTTACAAGAATCAACTCTATTGGCCAGACTAATTGATCAGCATGGTTGAAGTGGTATAAAGGAGGGTTTATATGGTAACTTCTGAACCATAACATCGCTGAAATATGAGGACAATTCCGGACGCATCGTTGTGTTTGGGCCAAAGTTTGAAGGCTTGCTCCGCCCGTATTTGTCGACTAGATTTATCTTGGCTGACCGCTAAAATTCACGTGCGTCTTGGCTTGCACACGGGAATGCGGATGAATTGAGGCTGTCTTCGGTGCTCGTCTTTTGTCAGTTTGAAAATTTTATCGCTCAGATTGTCAATTTCGAATCTGTTTTTTGTCAAATTGTTTACATTAACAGATTAGTAATGATATTCTTTAATTCATTTAATTCACGTGGTTGGTGATAAAAGCGTACATTTATATTCCATTGTGTGGGTCGTTTCTCAATACTGCTATGTGGCTTTAATAATTTTCATCTTCTAATGCATATTCAGGACCAAAAGGATTCATGCAGATCTCAACGTCCGCCCACAGGTTGGCCGCTCCCAGGGAGTCGAATTCTTCCTCCCCTCCATAATGCATCTTGGCGAAGTCTTGACACTTAGGCTCGTGCCCCAGTCGGCACTTGTTAGCAAAGAGCTGCATGTAGCTTTTGACAGTCGCCTCGCTGCACTCGAACGTCGATACGCATTTCAGCCAGTCTGGGAAATATCACGCAAAAATAAACATCAGAGTTAAAGGGATAGTACAGTTTTGGTCATAGGCGGGCGGGGGGGGGGGGGGGGGGGGGTGATCTATTCATTCACCCCCCCCCCCCCCCCCCCTGATGAATATGTATTACGTAGGTATCGACGCCCATGGTTTTGGTAAAACTGAATGTTAGGTAACCAAAGATTTACGCCTCCCATTTTATATACGTCTGTTCTGTATCCCTCCCGACCGCGGGTATATATAAGCGAGCAACAGACCAGTGCAGACATAATAACAGCCATAATAGCCTTAATCTATTATAGACTTACCACATTTTTCCTCGAGTCGGTCATGAATAAATATCTAAGCAAAGTATATACAAATTAATAGTATCTACATTTCTCGGATTGAGGTATAATAATTGCCATCTCCAACCTCTGCGCCTCCCATTTTCGCCTCCATCCAGTATTCCTCTGATATTTTGTAGGGGCCGCAAACTTTCACAGCCTTGGCGTTGAGCTGACATCTTTTGGGTTGGGTACCCAGCAGATAGATACTTAAGTAACATCTACAAGAACTAGTAGTATCTAAATGTCTCTAATTTAGGTTTATAATTACCATCCCCAACCTCTGCGCCTCCGAATTTCGCCTCCATCCAGTATTCTTCAGAGATTCGGTAGGGGCCGCAAACTTTCACAGCCTTGGCGTTGAGCTGACATCTCGGGTTAGGTATCCAGCAGTTAGATACGCCCACCCACAGGCACCGCAGACATTCCGTCGAGATTTTACCTTATATGGGGGAAAGATTCAATTCCGTTGGTTCAAGTGCGGCTTTTATTTTTGCTGTTATCATAGGCTTCCGTTTGTAGAAGATGTTAGCAGTATGATGACCATGTTTTATATATGCAATGTATACATATATAAAGAACTTTATAGCCTTTACTCATAACTCTGAAAAGTCGATTTTTATCTTTCATCATAAAAAAAAAATAAATAATGGATTTTAAATACTACATTACTTAAATTGCATAATGTCAAGATTAAGTTTTGAAGGTATGACTAAATTGTTTAATCAACATTGTCTCGAATCGGTAACAAATATTCTGTTTCGGGTTTTGCATTATTATAAACCAAGGGCTTGCTATTGGATATGAGTAATCAGGAAAGGCATTTTTCCTCCAATACAAAATTTGGTTTGAATCGGACTTAAAATTTATGACAATAATTATTTTATTACTGTACATTAGTGTCGATAATTTATTTGGCTTACATTGACTGCAGTAAACCATCCCTTATCTTAAAAGTTAATTGAAACACGTTAATCATTATAAAATAAGTATCAAGAACAATATTTATCTTTTCCATTTGATTTTATATATCGTTTGGATATTTGTAAAAAGTATAGCAGGAATATGATACTCGAAAATTATTGTACCTTACAATCGATTGTATCTCTTTTTGCAACGGGGCCCAAGAATCATTCCTAAACAATTTCCTATGCAATGGATGTACATTCATGAAATCAGTTGCATCAATCAATATCTTTTTCAATTTTTATTTTATATTAAGTGTAATATTTAAAACATCAAACAAACATTAGTTTGCATCTTACCACATTCTCGATCCTTGGATAGATGTGCGTCCACTGTAGGGATAACCGATCCGTTTGCCGTTGCCCCGTCACCAGTGGTGTTCAATGCGGCGGGCAACCGGGGCAATCGTGCTGGGTCATTAGTTGTAGCAACATTTGTGGTTGGTAACACCGTTGTCATAATCTCCGGTGTTGTGGGGACTGTCGAATAAAAAAGTGTGGAAACATTAGTTGAATTAAAATACCCGACATGTGAAAGATTATAACATAATTGATTAAAAGCATTGTAATTAAATGATGTAATCCGTTATCATGCATAAGCCTAATTGGTCTATAATTCAATACTTCTTTCGTCAGCATGGTATCAGCTGCTGTAGGTTATGACTACTTACATCGTCAATTTGACTAATAATAAACATTAGTTCAAACATATAAGGAAACTGACCAGATATATAATGTGATTAAAAGAGAGCAAAGAAAAATGGGATTCCAACGGGATGAACATGATGAAAGAATGGGAACAACATGTAATCTAAATAGTATAAGTAGTCATAATAATTATGTATAGCGAAAAAACAGTGGCGTAGACAGGAATTCCACAGGGGGGGGGGGGGCGTATGCGCGCACGAGCCGCTTCGGGTGGGGTCCAGTGTCCCACCTTAGGGCCCCTGGAGGGGGTCCAGGGGTCCGGGCCTAAGGGTGGGGGGCTCGGACACCCTCCCCCTCTCGCTACGCCACTAGAAAACGTGTACATGCGTAGCCAGGAATTCCACGGGGGGGGGGGGGGGGGGCGTATGCGCGCGCGAGCCGCTTCGGGTAGGGCCCAGTGTCCCACCTTAGGGCCCCTGGAGGGGGTCCAGGGGTCCGGGCCTAAGGGTGGGGGGGGGGGGGGGGGCTCGGACACCCTCCCCCTCTCGCTACGCCACTAGAAAACGTGTACATGCATATGCGTGCGACTAAAATAAAAACGATTTCTTTGGGGTATTTTGATCTACTGAAAGTACATTATATTTCGACTTTGCTATACATGTTTTTACTGATTAGGTATATTTAGGTATGTTAGGTACTGGTGGCCAATCGCAACTCCGTGACGGCGTTTGTGCGCGCATAAACACTTGCGCTCTAAGTCCTTTCGATGCGGGTATTATCGCATAACTAAACATTGCTCACAGTGCATACGAAACATATTATGCGTGATTGACTCATCGAACAGTTTTCCGTGATCGGAATTTATAACGTAATAAGGATTAAGACGGCACAGAGATTGAAGATATATAATTGATACGTAAATTTAGTTACCTTCACATGGCGGGATAGGTTGATCCCATGTGCCATCTACACACGTGGACTCGCAACCGCTTGGGCCCGTGCAGTCGGCTTCCTGAAACCCATCACCACAGCTATATTGAACAGTGGCGCCATTTGTGTAGTATACTCCTAAATTCATGTTGAATCGCATGACACCAGGTTTTTCATTCAGGACTATTTCTATACCACCAGATGGCTCGGGACAATATGCTATACGGTGTAAAGCGAATGAAAAGAAGTGGTAAATATAAAGGGTCACTTAAAAGAGAGTGTGTAATTTGGTGTGTAACATTATTCAATCAATGAGGCAACATCCAACAAATAAACCTGATATATAAAAGTGATTAGGTGTGATTACCAGCAACTGTAAATAGAAAACTGTGTCTCCAACATGTTTTTTATTCCAACTTTTTAATAAAAACTATTTCATACAAAGCATTCATGATACTGCAGAAAAGACTAGCCATTTTGCCATATATACGTTCCTAGACAATAGATAAAGTCTATACTTCCACAGACAAATGAGTACATAATAAGGGATGATAATGCGTTTTCAAGTTGTGATAAAACATTTTCTCGAAACTGTACTTTTCCGAGACTTTTTAGTGGAAACGGACTACTTGAACTATTTTATTTCATTTATTAGAACATAATTTTGGGATGGTGGTTCCCTTTAAAGAAAATTCGAACCGTAGTTCATTCTATTTAGATCGATCTGGCTAATTGATTTGATGCATTTCCGAGTGAAGCGAACAACCTTTCTGCTTGTGATTTCATGGTATTTTTGTTGCACCATTATGAGCCGCGAACAGAAAAAAATGTTTTAGTGCTGTGATATTATTTCCTACATCTTAAATTACTAATTAATATATATTTTTTGAATTTGTATATAGCCTAGGTTGCCCCGTCCATTCTCAAACTTTTGCCATTAAATTGTATAAAGTTTCACTACAATTCCGTCTCGAGACACCTGAAATGAGCCAATGACAACTTCAATTTCGTCTTTGGTCGATCAATTTCACAAAAAGTCCGCTCAATTTAGTCGTTTGTCATACAAAATCGCAATTACAATTCGAACTCGTCGGTCAGAGTTGCTGAACACATCTGTGATCGACGAATTTGAATTCTAATGGACGATAAAATGTGCGACAAATGACTAAATTGAGTGGACTTTTTGTGACATTGATCGACCAAAGACGTAATTGGAACATAATTAGGCTTCTCAGGACGAAATTGAAGTAAACATTTATCAAATGGAATAATAATTTCTACAAATGTAATTACCACTGCAGTCGGGCTGATCAGAAAGCGTAAACGTTCCATTTGAACAATAAGCCGTCGAAGACCCCTCGTACACCCCCGGTACAGCGCACGAGAATGATACGATCGCCCCGTGGTCGAACAGCGTTTCGTCTCCCTCACCGACAACCGACGACGATTCCGAGAGCAAGATGTCATCGTCGAACAGGGATGAGCTACATTTCTCTGTGAAAAAGAAAGCAAGAAATCATAATTGTTGATAACTTCGGTTTCTGTGGGGTCTTTTGATAATGATAATTCACTTTAATTATTGTACGTATATGATTAACGAAAATTATCTTTACCTGGTTATTTCGTCTTTGCCATGTTGATGTTTGTATTGTACATGCCACTGCAATTCAGCTTGTAGCTGCGAATGTGACATTTTGTTTGGTTGGATAGAATACCATTATTATTAAATATTAAATCTTGACGCTTTCAAACGATATTACTCATGTTATAAGGCTAATAACTCGGTTATCGAATGGAAACATACACACTGACACACATACTCAATCCGCATTATGTTGTATATTTTCAACTCCCTGTGTATAGCATTCTAACCAGGCTAACAATATGTTACCTTCGATCTTCGCATAAGTACGAATGCGTATAGTCCTAACTACACGTGTTAACGTAACGTTTCATTGCAACCATAAATGGGTACCCGGAAGGATGGAACGGCGTTCCTTAGCATTGTGTGCAACTACGAGGTTGCCTGGTTGCAATGCTCCCCAGGGAGTGGAAAATGTGCACTTTGTGTGCTGGATTGCTTGCAGTATGTATCCGATGACTGGGGTAATATAATGATGCGCCGCGAGCGTCGAAAGATCGAACGTATGCGCTATTATAAGAAGCCACCATTATTATAGGATTTCTCGGTCAATTTCGTAAGTTGGCCGCACGAATTCATTTTGTGTGCATTCAATTTCGCCGATTTTGTCACCGCAACTGTATTTTGTAGTTCAAATTCGTTTTTTAGCATTTTAATTCATATAGTGATCCTTCGAAAACATTTTGTTTGCATTCAGCGATTGGACGATATATTTTATGTTAATAAAGTACAACCCATAATTATATTGGCCAATAACGGAAAGAAACACAGTGCAACTATTGTTTAGAGAAAGTTCAACCCTAAAAAGGCCGGGCTATTCACGGCCAGGGTGGGGGGGGGGGGGGGGGGGGTGGGGGGCATTATGCCCTCCTAAGATCTTTGCCGTGAACATGTGCACGCATGTCAAGTAAAGTGCATAGAATACTATGGTAATTTTAATTTTGAAAAAATTGTATTTATTGTGATTTATACAAATAAGTTCATAACATTCTTAATTTTGCCCATAAATCATATATTTTAAATAATTTAACATTGATTTCCACTGCATATTATATTCGTTAGAACATTTGAAGAAACAAATTGAAAACAAAATTGGAAGAGCCAGGTTATTCCTTATGTTTTCTCTTGTTTTGATAATCTCATTGTTTTGTTTACTTATGTATTTGATTGTTTTGTTGTTGTTTTTTTTTCTAACTATAATCTAACTATTTTGACCCCCAAAACAAACACCTAAAATGAAAACAAGATAAAATAACCAGGAACAAATATGTCCATATGACTTGTACACAAATCACGACAATGAGCAATCTTCGGGCGGACATGCAAACACGTAAGATCACGTGTCTTCGTAATGGTAGGTCTGATTATCGAAAATGCTGTTTTAAAAAATGCGCAAGACCCAAAAGAAAACAGTCACAAAACGGCGGGGCATCATATTCACGCGCGTTCTCGAGCAATCAGAAAAATCGCGGAGGGGGGGGGGGGGGGGGGGGGGGGATCAGCCGGGGGCATACTTGCCCCCGGCCTTATTTAAGCGACAGTCTTCGTGATTGCCCAATTCGTATTTATTCATCATTTCATATAGGCCTATTAGATAAAAGGAAAACATATCATAAGTGTTTACAGAAAGGTTTAAAGTACGAGTATTTTTTTTACTTTGAAACAATTATTGATTGGCACTCGAATTCCGGAGATGGACATAAACAATTGCACGATATTCAGGAAGAATTCTTAAAGAGAGTAAGTCTTTAGAACTTCGGGAGTTTTATTTTCTACATCATTTCTAGTCAGAAAAACCGACTCTACATTTAATGGGTTTACTTTTTATATCTAACTTTATACTATACCCCGTTCTAAATGGAGCATATACATCAGGCAGTCGAGCGGAATATAGAGAGTAGAGACTGATTATTGTTCGGTCTGCATCATTTCATAAGCGACCAGACCGCGCTTAATTGCCGATTGCTGAAAGGGAAATTCCCGTTCGAAAAATGATCGAAAACATGTTTAATTTGGAGTTCAAGTCTTAATGGTTACTTGGATGCTATTTTCTCAACCATGTGTGTCATTTCACCTGTATTCCTTAAAGGGGTAGTAATTGTGTGTTGACATGTTTTTAAAAAAAAAATGAATGGTTGATACAATGTATAGTGGTGATATCTAATATGTCCACTGGGTGTTGTGTGAAAATTTCAAGTTAAATGGACTTTAAATGGCCGAGTAATGAGCAAAAATGCAAAGTGATATTCACTAACTCATTGCACTCACTTTGTACACAGTTTCGACGATCCAGTGGATAATTTAACATCTGAACATTTAAATCGTAAATATCTTTTTAACGAAAGGGAAATTTGAAAAACCGAAACCTGTCCCATGCTTTTATTGTTAATACGAATACAACAAGGTTTGAGGGAACCGCTAGAATCCAAATTAGATTTTGAGGACGTGGACAATGTTACTAAATCCCTTTAAAGGGATCTAATAGTAGCATTGTTAACAATAATTTACAAAACTTACTGAGAACTCTACCAGTTCTCACAAACTTCGTTGTATTCGTATTACCAGTAGAATCATCGAACGGGTTTCAATGTTCAAAATGTCCCTTTCGATATAAAGATATTCATGATTTAAAAGTTTATATAAGGAGAATTATAACTATGTACAGGGTAAGTGCAGTGAGTTTATAGCAAATACCCGCACTTTGCGATTTCGCTCATTACCCGGTCATTTGACATTAAATATCGTGGACATTTTGACACATCACTAAGAAGACATAATTTGATCAAGAAATACACATTTTTATCAGCAATTCATCTGCTTTTGCACATGTCAACAAAGTTATACTAGATCCCATGGTTACCTGGACATTTTCTGAACCCTGTGACTATTGATTATCCCCCTGCACTATTCCTTACAGGGAATAGATGCCATTTGAAAATGTGCAGTTTCATAACACGACGGCTTCAAGTGAGCAGGAAAAGGTCCAAATCCTACTGGTCAATTTGGATTTCTAAGACAAAAATAAGGCACATATAAATTATTATGTGGTACCTAGCTACAGTATGTCACAGTTGCTAGGGAGAAATATGTCCTTAGCAATCAAATTTAATCTGTTCATTGTTTTCAGCCGTTATTCCGTAACGTCACTTTTTCGAAAATGGGAACATGGCAGTTTTGTTACATCTTTTAGACTTTCTAAGGCAGAACAACGTACGTACCAGAGGTGGACCACACGGAACTAACAAACTAAGCCCTTAATCTTGCTTCGGCCCACGGTCTAAAAGTAACTATAAATTCACGGCCCTTTAAATGACAATGATGACTGATGAAATGAACGAGGGAGGTTTATAATTACGTAGACAGAAGAAGATGGATGTGTCCATCAGCCATCTGCCATTGTAGCAGTAGTTGTAGTCGGGGCCGTACACCATCGTCTGGTTCTCGCACTTGATCTTCACGAAGTCGTAGGCATCGATGTAGGAAGGTTTGTTAGGGACAAAGACGACCGCGTATGGATCGCCAACTGGAGGTGGCCCTTCGCATTCTGAAAGAAGAACACATGGAAGAAGCGATCATGGATGATCAAAGTTTTTGTTGTTGATATAAATATATAGTTCAGCTCAACATTTGATAAACTGCCACTGTTTCAAGTCACCACTAGAGCTAAACGAAGTCACATGCATCGATGAAGGAAGGTTTGTTAGGGACAAAGACGACCGCATAAGGTGGCCCTTCGCATTCTGAAATATAATCAAGGAACACAAAAACACTATGACTAATACAAATGAAAACAAAATTGAATAATCTCACTGTTCAACTTCATGTATTGCATTCTCTTGTCAGGGGCAATTACGACTGCATTTGGATCGCCAACTGGAGGTGGCCCACCGCATTCTGAAATATAATCAACGAATATGTGAAGAAAATAACATGAAGATAAATACATTTCACCTTTTCCGGACATGATTGTAACTATCTCTTGAGACGAACGAAGTCGTAGGCATCGAGTGAGGAAGGTTTGTTAGGGACAAAGACGGCCGCATTATGGATCGCCAACTGGAGGTTGCCCATCGCATTCTGAAATATAATCAGCGTATATAAAAACACAATGATAAAGAACATAAAGGGGAAATGATTTTGAATAATTTCACCTTCCCGGATATGTAACTATCTCCTGTGCTGCTCGAAGTCGTAGGAATCAATAAAAGAAATGACCAGCGACAATAAAAACATAATAATGAAGAACATTTCACCTTTCAATTCCATTAAATATTTTCTTAACCTGAAGCATGTCCTGAGGCATCGATGTTGGAAGGTTTGTCAGGGGTAAAGACAACTAAATATGGATACCCAACTGAAGGTGTCCCATCGCACTTTGAGAAGAAGACGCAGCGAACACTAATAAAAAAAAGAACAAAAGAGAGAAATACGTTTGAATGATTCCACCATTCCACTTCCTATATAGGTATTTAATACATTCTCTTGAGCAGAATGATGTCATATATGCATCGATGAAGTGCCTATAATACCTAATATTCACTTTAGTCTTACCTAATGTGTGCATCCCTGATATGAGCATACCAAGGAGGATGACGACTGCGACGAGGCGAACAGATCTCGACGTCATGGTGTAAACGATGATCGAGTTGCGATAATCAACCGGATATACCGAAGATTATTTCCCTAAATATATAATTAACATGTAATTTAAACAAACAAAACTAACTAGGCTTTTTTGTTGTTGTTTATACGAACACCTACCATGCCTATAGATGATGGCAGTATTCCCTACATTCTCACCTGCGTTTGCCCCAATGAGCATGCCTATGAGGAGGGCAGCGACCACGGAACGAACCGATGACGAGGTCATGTTGAGAGCGGCTTCTCAGCGTTACTGGACTACACGCCCAACTAAATTGATCTAATATACTATGATAACATATGCCTATGAACCTTCTGATATGATATGATGTTATAATATTATGTCTCTTTTCGACATATAATCCACACACACACACATACACACACACACACACACACGGACACATCTTTATACACATACTTCTCCCGCAGTGTCATAGATGAAGCGGTGGGGGTACGTGGGGGAAATAGTTAGGGGTACACATCCCATTCTCATTGTGGAGGGACGTGCCCCTTGTGGCACCTTTTGGGCAAGAATACCTTTTGGTCAAATACACCTTTTGGGCAAGACCACGTGAAGAAATACACAATAATCTTATTTAAAGCTCATGTCGCTCCGTTCCCTCTCAAAGGAAAGATTACCCTTCGGTACCTTTTTTAATTTACTCTCTAGTTACACCTCTGTTTGTTTTTTTAAACTCTTGTTTTGTATTTAATTTATTATTTTGAGATGCTGAGACCCAGGTGAACATTTTTGTTCCAGAAACCTAGCGCGCGTCACAGGGAGCGGGTTAACCTTGTACAAGAGAAGGTTACACGTTCTGTCCGAAAGATTATCCAAAGACGCTGTGACATTTATTAAAGCTCTGTTTCAGTCAACAATGGTGGGTTAGAGTTGAATGTGGGATGCAGAGTATAAGTGAGAATGATGCTGGTGATGTTTCACACAGATTATAAGTTGAACTCCACTCTAAGTTGGACCGAACTATTATGGAAAGCCATTATTTTGTAGCCTTGGAATACTATTATATTCAAAAGCAAAAATGCAAATATTATAGAGTTTTCATACATTTTACATCAAGATTATGAAATATGCTTGATAATATAAAATATTCATGATTTGATTCACCATTTTATGCCCTTGAAAAAGGAACTTTTACAACTTTTAGAACAATTTTTCAAAGAATCTAACGGCCTTTCATAATTGTTAAGTCCAACTTAGAGTTAAGTTTAACTTAGGATCTTTGTAAAATACCCCCTGGGGGTGTTTCACAAAGATCCTAAGTTGAACTTAAAGGGATCTAGTAACTTTGTTGACATGTGCAAAAAAGGGTTGATGCAATGTATATTGTTGTTTTCTCATATGTACACAGGGTATTGTGTGAAAATTTCAAGTCAAATGGACATTACATGGCCAAGTAATGAGCGAAAATGCAAAGTGATATTCACTAACTCACTGCACTCACTTTG